>RSEH01000338.1:0-42970 GCA_006503475.1 Stentor roeselii
CAGCAAAGCTATCAACAACATCAGAAACTAGTCCGCACATATGAAGAAATCCTCGAGAGCGAGTTAAACAGGGCAAACCCGATTCTTAAGGGCCATACCAATGCAGTTACAGGCATCGCGTTGACTTCTGACGATTCTTTCCTCATCAGCTGCGGTAAAGACAACACTCTACGAATCTGGGACCTTATCGACAGAGTCCAAGAGAAGACATACGATGTTGAAGTTGATCCAAAACTGAAATAACATCAATGGCCTTATCACCTGACAACAAGTATGTTATTTTAGTAGTGTCTGAAAATACCTCTTGATTCGAACTCTCGATACTTTATCAACGAATACAAAGGTCCCAGGTAGAGATGATGTGACAATTAATTCAGTCTTAATCTCGAATGACAGCCAACAATTCTGCATATTAGATACCGAAAAAACAGATAGTGTTTGTGACTTAAAAAGAACAGTGTTAAAATTTCATACAGTTGAAGAGAGTGAAGAGAATTTCGTTCTTTTTGCGAATAAAGCGGTCCTCATCGGAGAGACATCTGGAAAAATCAGAGGTTGGAACACCTTAACTTCAGCTTTTGACTACACCTTGGAACATACAAAACAAGCCACAACTGGAGTTTTGTATGACAACAATCGATATCTGGCAGCAGCTTACTCAAACGGAGAAGTGATTGTCTGGAACTTACTTGAAAAGAATAAAGAATTTCATATCAGGACTGAACATTCAGGAACTCCAAATGGAATAAGCTATTCAAGTAACTCAGAGAACAAAACAATCGTCTTTACTAACGATAATCGTGAAGTCATCTTTGTTGAACTTATTGATAAAAACGTTAAAAGGTACTTTTTTCGTCATTCCGATATTATTAGTGGCTCTGCACGCAGTTGACTTGGAAACTTCGTTGATGGCGACTTTTGAATGGGTGATATATTGTTATTATTTGATAATGTTTATATATAAATTATTTTATCAAGAACTTTATTTTGTTCAATAAAAGTTTTCTTACATAATTTTAAAATTTTTCTGTTTCAGTCCTACTCAAAGATATTCCTGTCAGTTTTAACTTGAAAAAATGACTAAACATTCAAATAAATAAATATTAAAATATCAGATTTTAAAGATGTTTGAATTTAAAGATTTGTATCCAATTACCTAGAACATTATTGTGGATAAACAGTTTGATTACGATATCTAGATAATCATGTAAAAATACAATAATTAATTGATTTAAACTAAAGATTTATTTCAAAAAACTATTATTATAAATTTACTTTCTCCATTAAATGATAAAAAATCTAAAATTCCAACACAAACTCTTTAAAATTTCCAATAATCAAATAAAAAATCCCTAAAATAAACCCTTTCAACAACACCTCCAACAATTCAAAACCCCTTCAAACCTAAATACCCTCCAATCTCCACCCAACCCAAACTCTAAAAAAATGGGTTGCGCAAGAATAAAAGCGAGTACAACAACATCCCCAGAGTCTCGAGTAAACGCCTTGAGTATAACAATCGGTACCTTCATAATAACAAGTGACAAGAGTTTCCTAGAGCACTACAACCTAGGTCCAACCCTTACAACATACCACTACTTCGAAATACACAAAGTAATCCACTTAGAAACCTGCGAAGAACGATCAGTGAAAATCCTAAAAAAAGACTCAAGTCCAAGTCACATTCAACAAAAGCTTCGCAATGAAATCACAATCGTTAAACAACTCGACCATCCAAACATCATAAAATTTTTTGAAATCTTCGAAGAAACCAAGCGAATTTTAATAGTTCAAGAAAAATGTAAAGGTGAAGAACTCTTCGAAGTCCTTTTAAAAAAAAAAAACTTCTCAGAAAGTCAAGCTTGTTTTATAATCAAAGAAATTTTTTCAGTTCTTGCATATCTTCATGATAAAGGCTTCGTTCACCGTGATTTAAAGCCGGAAAATGTACTGATTGAAGATAGTTCAGAAGGAGTTTCAGTGAAAGTTGTGAATTTCTTGTCAGCTGCTCGGATTTTCAATGATTCTGCACTTTCTGGATTGGTAGGGACTGCTTATTATGTGGCTCCTGAGGTCATTCAAGGGCTTTATGGGGAAAAATGTGATTTGTGGAGTGCTGGGGTTATTCTTTTTATGCTTCTTTCTGGGTACCCGCCTTTTGATGGACACTCGGATAAGGATATACTTGAGAAGGTCTTGTTGAGTAAGCCGAATTACTCAGAGATGTCCTGGTCGGGAGTTTCGGAAGAAGCTAAGGACTTGCTTTGTAAACTTCTTTGTCCGGAACCGGTAAGATTGTCTGCCACGCAAGCCTTGAAACATCCTTGGATTTTGAAGTTCTCAAATACAAATAATCGGAATAGTCTTTCGGTTGTTCATGCTTTTGAAAATTTGAAAAATTTTCACAAATGTAATAAACTCAGAGATGCTGTACAGACTTTCATCGCAACTCAATGCATATCATCCCAAGAAGCCAAAGACCTAACAGAAGCCTTCAAATTAATCGACACAAACGGTGACGGTAAATTAAGCCGTGAAGAGTTACTATCCCACTACAAATCCCTAATGTTCTCCATGCACCCCGAGTCGGAAATCGACCAAATAATGCAAGAAGTCGATTCGGACGAGAACGGTTTCATAAACTACACAGAATTCCTAAAAGCCTCAATATCTCAAAAAGTCCTAATTTCCTCCCAAAACCTCCGTCGTGCCTTCGACATCTTCGACAATGACCAAAGCGGCAGTATCACTGCAAACGAGTTAAAACGTGTCCTTCAATCCGACAACAACCTCGACGAAAAAATCTGGAAAGACATAATCAAATGTTTCGACCAAAACTCAGACGGTGAAATCGATTTAAGAGAATTTGAAGAAATCATCACTAAGAACTTTTAGCTGTATTGATACTAATTAAACGAAATCAGGCACAATGCTTCCATTAATGCATTTAAGCACCGCAAAACTTCCGTTTTGAGGACGGTTGTCGCCATCGGCCCACATCTTCAAAAGTCCTGCAATTGCTGAAGGAGAAGACCATTTTGAAAAGTCAGCTCCGGGCATTGCTTCTCGATTTCCGGGAGTGTCGATTATTTCTGGAAGAATTGTGGAAACTGTGCTGGTTGTTGGAATACTTTCACGGGTTGATAGGTTTAAGGCGAGAGAATGAACTGCGGTCTTTGCGAGGCCGTAAGCCAGGTTTCCTGGAGTCACGTCTTTGAATGCCGCGGCTGCCCCGGTTAAGACGATTAAACCGTTTTCGTTTAAGAAGCGGGTGGCCAGGTGGCAGGTTAGTAGAGTTGGGTAGAGGTTGATCTCGATCATTTGACGTGTTTGGCTGAAGATGTTCTCGTTTGATATTGAACCTCCTACCCAACCTCCTGCTACGCAGATTAATGCGTCGTATTTTCCTTTTAGAGACTCTTGGCAGTGGCTGTTATGTACTTCACTACTACCAGCAGGAAGTACAACATTAACATGAGCTTTCGCATTTTCCTTAAAGTCAACAGAAGTAACTTCCCAAGTATCTCTAAAAGTATTAACAACAGTTCTACCAAGAGTTCCATTCCCTCCAATAATAAGCGAACGTTTGGCAAGTCCCTGCATTTATACTAACCATAACCTAATCAATTCATCCTAAGTCAAGCAAATCCCAGACGTCAAATAATACCCCAAACCACACAAAAAGCATTCCGATATCGACTTGCAGACCTGGCAATTCGACCCACAAGCCCAACACGCCCGGGATTTAAAAAAAAATCCAAATTCACAAGCTAAACAATTCATCTTCAAAGAACAACGACTACATCCAGAAGGACAAGCGACGCAAGTCTTTCCTGACAAGACAAAGCCAGGGGTACAAGAAGAACAGTCTAAAAGTGACTTGCATGACTGACACCCTTTTGGACAGGTTTTACATTGATTCTCGCTTAAAAAATAACCTTTTAAACATTGACTACATTTTCCTCCTCTGCATTTTCCGCAGAAACTTCCGCATGCGTCGCAAGATGATGAAGATATTTGAAAGGATAAACTACAACCTTTGCAACTCATTGATGAACTGCACAGGAGACAGTTTGAAGAACAACTTTCGCAGGAACCGCTGAGGAGAGTGAAACTTTGCTTGCAGGTTAGACATTCGCTGGATGTACAGGTTTCGCATTTTGAATCGCATGGCATGCAAGTGGAACCTGATGAGATGTAACCTGGCATGCATGATGTACATGTGTTGTCTGATGAACAGGTCAGACATTCTATGGGGCAAAGGATGCAATTACTTGAAAGCATTTCGTATCCTACTTTGCACTGAGTACAAACAGTAGAAGACAAGCAAGTCAAACATGAAGCTGGGCAAGAAAGACAATTTAAATTTTCCAGATAATAACCTGATTTGCATGAACTGCACTGGGTGCTTGATGAGCAAGTCAAACAAGCTGATGTGCAAATCTGGCAATTTCCGTTGTCTAAGTAAAATCCAGATATGCATTCACACTGTGAAGAGGCACTAAGAATAAATCCTGAACTACATAAAGTGCATACACTGCTTGACTGACAACTTATGCAGTTGCTTGGACAGATTATTAAACAGTTAGTGCCTTGGATTTGATATCCAGATTCACAAGAAGTGCATTGAGTGGAACTGCAGAGGAGACAGCGTGATTGGCAAGCAACACACGTCCCTGACGCTGAAATATAAAACCCATTCATACAACTGCTACAAACATTAGGACTTGAGCAACTTAAACAGTTTTGAACACAAGAAGTTGAGCAAATTCCATTGAGTAGCTGATACGCTGAGTTGCATTGAGTGCAAGTAGAAGCAGATTCACAAACCAAGCAATTTTGTGAGCATGATGCACAATTTGAACTATCTACCAAATAAAACCCATCTATGCACTGACTGCAACTCTGGGCGTCACATGTTTTACAATTAGAAATGCAAGCCAAGCAGCTAGTGGAGCTTAGGTAATAGTTAGATAAGCATGCTGAGCAAGTTACACCCGAACAAGTTGAACACCCTGTAGGGCATCCAGTGACACAAACGCCATTTAAAATTTGATACCCATCAGCACACTTCGTGCAAGTATCGCTATTTTTACAAGTTTCACAAAATTCCGAGCACTGATAATAGCAATCATCTCCTCCATATCCCAAGAAGCAATAACAGACACCAAATCTTCCACAAGATCCTCTAGCAAAGCACATATTTTTACAAGGTACATCATTACAAACAATATTAGAAGAAGGACATTTGATCCACCCATTGAACCCAGTCACATTTTTCACAGAGCCATCAAAAGGACACACGACATTCAAAGTCTCAACCTGGACAGTCGCCGTAGTATCAGTGCAAGCAACGACCTGATAACATGCTGCATATAAAGAAGTACTAATTTTATAAGGCTTTTTCATCAAAGTACTTTCAAAACATCTACTATTCTGACTGATACTTTCATAAGAGTTCTTAAAAGTAAAAGTTGTTATAAAACTTCCTCGACAACTGCCATTACTCAAAGCTTTACTATAAGGACAATAATCAGTATATTTATCATTCCCTCCAGTAGTACTATTAGAAAAGTACTGAAACTCTGTCGGAATATCAGAGGAATAAGTAGTAACTCCACATCCACCTTTATTCAAAGCGAAGTAATCACATCCCCATTTCGTATAACTATCGCACCAAAGTTTACTATTCTTAGAAACTCCAGATTCAACACATTTCTGATCAAAAAATCCACAACCTTCAAGTCTTCCAAAATAAGGCATCTGTGCCAAGGTATAATCAACCTGATACCACCCAGTATCGAGAAACAAAGCAAGAGAAACATTAGAAAAAATAGTCTCTGAAGGTAAATAAGCAGTCATATAATCATTCATCATCACTCTCTTATCCCAATGAGAGCCGGCAGTGCCGGCTCCTCCAGACTCTTCCAATTCCAGTCCTTCTAAAGTTTCACAATTAAAAGCTTCTCTTGCCTTCTGCATTACATTCGGAGTGACAATAGCTGACTTAGTAGTTCCTCTAATCGTAATATTTTTCCTTAAATTCCCTTCTGAATAACTCTGTCCTTCTGAAGTCTTCCATTTATCAAAGAGACCTTGACTGAAAGCTAACAAATGAGTCATTTCATGAGTCATGATTGCCAACCAACCGTCTATTGAGTTATCTCTGAAGTTAGGTTGATTGATTACTACAGTGCCCGCTATAACATTATCCAGTCCATTTCTGTCAAATTCACAGGCACCTGCATATCCAACATATTCAACATTTGTCAGGTAATTCGTTGTGATGTAAATTATCACGTCTGTGTTTGACACTCCTGAAGTTTGGTGGTCTTCTGGCACTGAAACTGAACCGCATGTAGTTGAGGATAATATTATCGGCTCTTGAACTTGCTGGACTTTTAAGGATGTCTTAAAGTAACTGTCTACCATCGGCATCAGTGAAGACTTGAAGATTGTGTTTAAGGTTGAGTTTTTCAGGTCGAAGTTTTGGTAAAAGTAAGATAAACGGATTGATGAGAAGGAAGATGAACGGGTTAGAAGAGATCTTCGGTTTAAAGGACCTATCATTTCGTTGGTGAAGGAACCGCCACAGGTCCAACCTTTGGATTTGTGAAGTAAGAGAAAAAGTAAAGGGATTAACATTTTGATTTAGATGATCGGGTTTTTGATATAGGTTGGATTGTTGAATTTTAGTAGGATGATTTAGCTATATTAAATGATGTTTTATTGTTGAGGGTTTTTATGATTTTGTTGAATTTTAGTAGGATGATTTAGATTTATTAGATGATGATTTAGATATTTATGGAGAGTGGCAAGGGATTAATTTAGAAGATTTAAAGTAATATTTTTAGAATTTTTTGATGAAGGACGTTAGAAATTTTTTAGATTGGCTTTTTTGGGAAAAATCACTTTCTTAGCACTGGGGGATTAGGAGAGATGATATCAGAAAAGAGGACTTTTTATTTAAATGGATTTTAATTGGCATTCAACATTTTTCAAAACCTAAGACAGTAGACATTTATCTAATAGATATATTTATAAAATCGAAAACCCGTTACAAGGAATCCAAAATGAGAAATTATAAAATATTTAGCAGCAATTTTCTAATAGTAAAAGACAAATAGACTCAAAACATAACTCCCTATTCTAAACTCGATCAACCTCCAAGAAATAAAGTATTTCTCACTTATCAAAACAACTTTTCACCCAAAAAATTTCGATAAAATCAATCCACTCTAACTTCAGATTAAGAAATTTTTACATAAATGCCTAATAATGAAACCATTATCCTTGCACCATTTCTTCATTGATCTTTCTTATAAAGATGAAATCAAGAGAAGGACTGCTATTAAGCGATATAGTAAAAACAAGGATCGACAAGATAATAACTCGAAGCTTCAAAGTAAACCCGACTCTGAAACTTTCAAAAAATTCCGAACAAAAATGCCTCCAGCCTAAAAAATTACTAATGAAAGAATTTGATCTCGAGCAAGTCACGTCTTTAGAAAGACGAAATTATTTTCCTAAACAAATTAACAAAAAATCGTCAAAACTTTATATGTCACACATTCTTGGAATGAAAAATATCAAAGACCTGGTCGGAGTGAAAGAAATCATCGGTTTAAAGACCCGCCCTCAAAAAAACTGGATGATGGTAAATGATGCAGATTGTTTAATCAAGCCACCTTCGACTATAGTTCAAGATTTTGAGATTAAAAAAAGATGCTCAGTTGTTTTATTGCCGCAGGTGAAAACCAGTTTGAAAATACCGAAGAATGGAAAAGTGAGGAAAAGTGCGAGTGGTGCTGAATTATTAGAAAGATTAAATAGGATTGAATAAACTAACCCGTTACATATAAAGTTAAAATATGGATGAGTTTAATATGAATATTTTGTGAAGGGTTTTAGAAAGATTTATTTTCTAGGAGTTTTTTCTCTATTTAAATACGATTTTCATATTTAAGGAAAATGATTGAATAATTTTTGTACTTCAGAATACAATTTTAAAGTCATTTTTCAAGTGAAATTTATGAAGTTTATAAATAATATCTATTCAAATCGGCATTAAAAACTTATGAGAACTTTATTATATTAATGAAAAATCATCTGTTTCTTCTAAAATCCTAATTTATCACTAATTTTCTAAATATTCACTGATCATCTAGAAACTTCATCAAAATTATCTGCTATTTTCAGTAGTTTCAATTAAACCTTTACTCAAACAGTACTTCTGCAGTTTTTTACAGTCTTCAATAATCTGCAAATCAACATCTTCAATTTTTTTCAACAAACTAGTAGAGTCATCAGCATGATCATTCAAAAACGAGTTGATTTCAATGATATCTTCTAAAATTCCTTGAACCATCTGTTCCTGAACGATTTCCTCACTTTCAACTTGATCAGAAAGAACTAAATCATCAACTAAGTCGATTTCTTTAAATTCTTCAACGACCTTCATGGCCTTTTTGTTTCTAACAAGTTGATTTTTTTTTGAATGAATGAATTTCCAACTTGCGATTTTTTTCATGCTTCTCTTTCGAGCGATAAGTGTTTCAGCTGATTCGTTTTCCAAGACACTTCTCGCTCTTTTAGTGTTTTTTACAGCTTTTGACCATTTCGAGATGTTTTTTACTTTGTTAGGAGAGATCGTCATGTGAGAAACCAGGATTCCTGTATCTCTTCTTACGAGCCATTCAGGAGGTTTCAAAGGCTGATTCTCACAATCAGGTGATTCAGAAGAAGACTCGCTCGAAACAGAATCATCATCCACTTTTAACTTAAGAACATGTTCCATCGCATCAAGGTTTAACTTTTGTCTAACCTTCGCAACACGTGTAAGTTCTTCCATAATTTCTGGAAATTCTTTAAACATCATTTCCAGGTCTTTCTTAGACAAAGTAAGAAGTTCCGCAGGTTTTGTTGAGATCTGTGCAATGCTAGTTCTGAAACTATTATCTAAAAGTTCGATTTCTCCGAAGTAGCTTCCAAGAGGATAAGCTCTAAAAATAGCTCCATTAGAAGCTTTGAGTAAAACTCTTCCAGATTTAATAAAATACACTAAATAAAAATTACTTTCAAAAGCTTCATCATCAATATGATAAAGATATTCATTTTGATTACAACTCATGTTTTTCAACTTCGGGACTGTAAAACTAAGGAACAAAGGACTTTTCCCTTTAAAAAACTTGATTTTTTCTATCAAAGTTTTATGCAGGTGAATCGTAAGTTCAGAGCGAAGAAAAGATGGAAGTTCTGAGATGATATTCGTTTCATTATACAAGCTAAGGTTTTCACTTGAGTTTTTAATAAGAGTTTGCCTGATTTTCTCATGAATATCTTTAGGAAGTTTTATTTCCCTTGCAAAGTCATTTAAAATCGAGAGTTTTGAATTTAAAAGTTTGGTTTTTTGATCAATTTCAGAAATTATCTTGGTTAAATGACTGGTCATCAAAGCGAAGAACCCAACACCAAAGCCCATGACGATCATCGCATAAACTTTTTCAATCGGCTTCTTCGGCGTGATGTCGCCGAAGCCAACAGTTGTAATCGTGACAAAGACCCAATAAATACAAGTGATAAACTTGTAAACATCATCTTTATTCTGCAAGTCTTCTGAAATCATCCAAGATTCATCCGTAGGTCCATAGCTAATCGCGATGAGATACCAGAAACAAGCAAGAATTTGAACTAAAATCATTGTCGCTGCCACGATTTTCACAAGTCTCTGCACAGAATGATTGAAGTTAAAAACTATGAAACTTGGAAAGCTCAGACATGAGTTCAACTTAAAAAGTTTCGCTAATGACGATAGACATAGCAAAGAATAATACCCTGATAGGAACTGGAAAGGAAAACAAGAGATTAAATCGATAAAAAGCCAGGATTTCAGATATTTTAAAGCGATTTGTTTACGAGCTTTAATCAAAGTATGCTCGTGGTACCAGAATGATGTGATGAAGTTTAAAGGAATGTCGATTAGGAAGACTAGATCTTGAAATAGTTTCAAATTTTTCCAGAGAGATGAGGTTTGGAGGAATGTTGCTTGGAAAGGAAGAAGGATACTTGAGACTGTCAGGCAAAGAAGAAGAAGACAGTTCCAGGATTTTCGAAGGGAGGAATTTGGATGGATCAGAAGTTTTGGGTCTTTTTGAAAACGGATCTCGACTGTCTCGTTCGCTCCAAACATCTTGATGTCTGAACCCATTCGCTTGAAGATTAAAGGGATTCGGACTGATTGACGTAACTTTGACCATAAGTATCTTATTCGCTCTGGGTCTGGACGATGGCTTGGAATTGGTTTCATTTTTTTTTTTTGAAGATTTTTAGGGGTTTAAGGATAGGAATTTGGAATTTGAGAATTTTTATGGATTGGGTTTCTGGGGTTTGGAGTTTGGATGATTTAATTTTCATGTAAAGAATTCTTCCTTTAATTTTAACATTAAAGTAAGATAAAAAATTGCGCTAAACTATCATCTTATCAATCTACTAAAATCCTCCCACCTATAACAAAAATCGCTTAACCTTCTCTCCATCTAAAAAAACTATCATTCACTTAAATTTTAATACATAACAAACCACTTAACTAATAAATCCCTTTTCAAAATATAAATGATTCTTAAAATTCACTTAAAACACATAATACTACCTCCTGATCCCATCAAACCCCAACTTTAAATCCTTAAACCCTAAAAAATCCATTCATAAATTTCTATAAATTATCCCTTCGCCAAGAATTCAGCCCCAGGTAGTTCCTGTATAAGTTTAACAACATTCGTATCCCAAAGTCCAAATCGATCAGTTCCACTAACAGTAACTTTACTTCTCCTACTCTTCTGCAGTTCATTAACCTTATTACAAATAACAATCCAACACCCAGTACAAGAGTCTCTTAAAATAGCATGTTCTTCAAGAGGTTCTCGATTTTGCATAGGAGTGACTTTAAACAAAGGTTTCGATCCTCCATCAAGAATTTCACATAAGTACTCAATTCTTTCCTTAGCATGAAAAATACTGGAATGTTCCCTGATACTTTTAAAGCCGATAGGAAAAATGTTTCTTCCTGATTGGTAGTTAGGCCGAGTTAAGTCAATATCCCCGAGGTTTAAAATAGTGAGACTGTTGTTAATAACGATAGGATAAACAATGTTCCCTTCACTATCTCTTGGCACATTGAACTTCGAAGTTTTAATCTTCTTGACACTAGTTTTAATTTGTCCATTTTCATCATAAGAGTACTCTTCAGGAGCTTTTTTTTTCTTCGATTCACTTTTTTTGCTACTTTTCTGTAAATTGCTGATATTTCTAAAAAACTCACAGATTTGATGTACTCTTGTCAAGGCTTGCTCAGTACTCAATTCAATATGATTAAAAGAATACGACGAGTTGTTGCTAATTGAAGATAAAAACGACAGGCCATTATCAGCCACTGCATTTAAAAGTCCTCTATCATGAACATCAGGTTTCCACAACTCCCTAGCCCAAGGTTCATTATTTTCATTATTTTTCTTAGTGAAATTTTCAAGTTCTTTCAATTCTGCATTAAAAAATTCGCTTCCATTCTTCAAAATATGTTTTCTAATAAACTGCAATTTATTCAAAGAATTTTGAAGTGACTCAGAGTCTTCTATAGACATGCGAAATCCATCAGCATCTTTCACGTCTGTTTCGCCTTCTTCTGGATTTAAAGTATGTTGAGCGAGCATTCGTAGGTGTTGAACCATTCTCTCAAAACTATTAATTGGCTTCTCATTCGGAGTAAGACTGTCGAACTTCTCTTTCAAATGTGCCCAGTCGTTTTTGCCTTCGAGGTTCAAGGGCACCCCGAAGTCGGTTATTAACTTTAAAAGATGCTTTTTTTCTGAAGTCGTCCAGTCAGTTGGCTCGAAAAGCTGCTGCTCTTTGTCGAACTCGAAGTCTTCGATTCGGTCAATACTTATCATTAGTTTCTTTAAACGACGGGTTATTGTGTCGGCTGTTGGGAACTCTTTGAAACTTGAATCTGTGTCGATTGCACCGAAACTTAAACTTGGATCGTTTCGCATGTTTGTGTAGTTGGCGTATCCATGTTTCTGAGTCCCTCGAATCAAATCAATATCATGTCTTCTAGTCCACCAAGCACTTGGTCTCTGTCCATAAAAATTAGCCGAGCTCATAAAATTCAGTAAATTTCCCCACTTAAGCAATCCATCCTTATACTTCTCCTTAAACTTCTTAATCAAAAATCTGATTCTATGCAACATATAAAGTCTTTTCCCCCAAGGAACAGCCCTTTGCCTAGCCATGATTCCCCAATCCTTAATCTTCGGAGGTACATAAAAGTCTTCATCAGTTTCCTCAATCATATTAACTAAAGTTTTCTTCAACTCATGTTTTTCCATCGGTAAATTCTCAGCAATAGTCCTAACAAGTGAAGTAGCAAAAGACCTGATTTCATTAACCGGCTTTAAAGTAGAATCAGCTTCACTCATCATTTCCTGAAGTTTTTTCCATCTTCCATATCCATAAGTAAGAAGCCACTTTTTCAAATTTTCCCTGTCATTGACTGACCATTTTTTCATCAAACTCGAATCCGCATGTTTCGAAGGAATAGAGTCTAAAGGGATACTGTCTTCAGTGTCAGGAATCGGTGCAAGGCCTGGAGGCTCCAGGACTGGAAAGGGAAAGACTGGAAGGATGAAGTAAAAAACATGACAATTATGAAAGTCGCATTGAATCGCGAAACAAGTGAAATCTTTTAAGACCAGGTCAGGGTCATCTGGTGACTGAAGTCCTGAATTGACGATGATGACTGGTGAGTGACTTTTTAACTGGAACTGTCCTGAAGAGTAAAAAATTGAAAGATGAACTTTGCTGATCTTCTTACAGTTTATTGAAAAGTGGCAGTCCTCAGATGACCCGATTGTGAAAGGAAGCTCGGTTATGTAAACATCTCGACTGTTCAGAACCTGAAGCTTCGCGTAAGCCATTTATAATGGAAAGGCCTATTGTGATGAAAAGAAGACTTTTGGCTGAAAGTATTCGTATCAAATTTGCACCGAGAAGTCAGAGTTTAAAGAAAATTAAAGATATTAGCTTTAAACTCACTTCTAATCTTAATGGAGGATTTTGGCACTCGAGGATCGCTAGTGAAGCTCATGATCAGTTCTTACCTTTTTCTGGAAATTTGGATAAGACTTTTTTTAAAAAGAAGGATAAAGTCATTGGGTATAATGATTTGTGTTGTAAGCAGAAGTTTGCATTTTCGAGAAGTGGAAAGGAAGTTATTAAGAGGAAAGTTGTTCAATTTAAGAAAGGATAAATAATTACTTTCAGAGTATTTCAGATAAAATTTTGATTTTTTGCATGAAAAGATTGATTTTAGTTGAAAATTTGAATTAATGATTTTTAGATGATTTTTTAAGAGGATTTGCAGATGGGGTTAAATTTGAATTTTGGGTTTCTATTTAGTTTCATCCATATTTAAATGGGTGCCTGCACTTCGATCAAAAACTCTGTCGACGTTGTGTATAACAATAAGACTTGTAACTTGACATTCAAAAATCTGATGGACTTGAGGAATCAGATTATGAGAACTTTTAGCATTGATGAGAAGTTTATACTTTTGAACAACAGCCAGATAGTTAAGTCTTCAAATGAACTCGTTTTGATTGCAAGGTCTTCCAAAAAATCATCAAAACTTCAAGTATCAACATGTGAAGGTCTTCTAACTTCAAGCAAAAGCCAAATCTCAATCGGTAAATCTCTATCCCTCCTAGTCCTTAAAAAGTACATAGTCCTTCCAGAATGGTTATACTCAGAGTCAACCATAGACTCAAACAGTATCACAATCCAAAACGAAGAATACCAACTAAAGACATTCAACATATCCCTCGACATTCCAGGTCTCGTTTTAGGAAAAATCAAGAAATCAGGTCGAGAAGTTCCTTCTTTAATCGACCTTGACCACGACTTAGAAAACTTAGAAAATCTTTTCGTTTTAAAAGACTCAAAAAAAACTCCAGTTTTAAACCTGGCGAATTTCAAGCACTTGACTTGCAGCCTTGTCTACAACGACAAAAACCTTCCCGTTGGAATCTTGTCTTGGGACGGTAAAAACACTCCAGTTTCACTGAACACATTGAAAAGTTCAGTTCATTTCGCTGTTCATTTCACAAGTCTTCCTAATGAGAACTTACCAGCGAGCATGTCAAATTTAAGCATTTTGAATGGAAATCATATTTTCACTGAATACGCTGTTTTTGTCAAGGCGAATAAAGTTATCACTTATCATTTGAATGACTACTCAGTTGTCAGTCATCAGATTGATAAACAACTGGAAAACTTTTCAGTTACTCAGACGCCTTTTGGATTTATTTTTGCACTTGGGTTTGAAGTGTTCAGGTATAATCTGTCGACTATGCATTGCTTGCCTAAACCGAGTTTTTATCATAGTGGACATACTGCGCTTTTTCATCAGACTAGCTTTTTAATTATATCTGGGACTGAAAATTGTAAAGTTGAAGCACTTAATTTGCACTCGCTTACCTGGAGTCTTTTACCTGATTTGCCAGTAATCGTCGAGAACCCAGCAAGTTGTTCGCACATGATTAACATTTATGTCTTAGGAGGCAAGGTGGGAACTACTGCAACAGACTCAGTTTACAAGCTTGAATCAGGATCTCCTCATTGGGAGAAACTTGAATGGAAAGTGCCATGGTCAGGTACAATGGCAAGTGCTATAAGCATCGGCAAAGAAATCATCATTTTCGGAGGAGTTCAAAGCGATAAGGACAAATTTGCAGTATTCGATAATGGAAAAGAAGTTCAAAGTGGAGTCATCGGCATTCCTGGAAATTTCGACGGGCTTTCAATGGGAAAAGTGAACCTTTCAGGTGTTATCTTCAGCAGGCAAGGACAGATATTCAAATATGACCATGTTTTAAAGAAGTTTTTCTTGCTGTCCATCGGAAATTACTTTAATTAAAGTTTTAAAGAAAAGCGAGGGTCGCATTTTAAGATTTTTTTGTCGTTTATCTTGGAAAGTGTTATTCCCACAGCTGCAAAGTTTTGAAAAAACTTCTCGAGTGACGGGAAAAAGCCAAATTTCACCAACAGAGTGAAGTTCATGTCAAGCGATAGAACTTCTACTTTCTTGTAAGAATAAAATGTCCCATTCCACTCCGCAGGCTTAACTAGGCGTAGATAAAGAATTTCATTGTTAATGTAAACAAGTGCCGTGTATATCTTGTCGTTTAGCTTCAACTTTCGCTTACCGACTAGGTTTTGCAGTCTTTTTTTATTTGCTCTTTTAGTTATGAACCTTCTTATCAGACCTGAAAACTTTTGAATAGATTCTAAAGGTGATGTCATGTCAACATTCAAGTCAATATAGACCACATCAATACTTTTAATAACTAAAAGATGTCTTACGATGTATGAACCCAGAGCAACGATGTGGTTTTCTGGGATTCCTATTTTTTTTGCTATGTCTTTAACTTCGACAGAATATCTTCTTCTATTTTCCTTTGCGATACCTCGGCATATTATAAAGGTGAGGATTTGATCTTCAAGGTATTTCATGTAAACTTGGAAGATTTGTCCGAATTCGTATATTGAAAAGTGAAGAATTATCTCAGTATCGTTGAAGAAATCTTCTTTCACATGTACACCTGCTAGATATAATTTATTTTTATCATTAATTATATCTTCGGATTTAGAATTTGATTCGGGGACCTTTTTTAGTAGAATTGGTAAAGATTGATCTGAAATATCAATAGACTTCATTGTTGAGATTATTGAAACTTTTCTATTATGGTTCAGAGCTGGAGACTTTGTTTGTTTTTTGTTATTTGGGGAGTATTTTGAATTGAATATAATATGTTGAAGATCTATTGTGATTTGATTATCATTACCAAGAATCAGTGTTTTTTTAAGTAAACTTAAATTTTCTTGTCGAGGAAGTGCTTTAATATACTGCATAGATTTTTTAGGTGAATTTTCAGATTCTTTCAACAAAGAAATCGATTTGTGAGCCAAAAATTCAGATTCAACCAACAAAGGCTTAAGCATAAATTCAGGTTTACTACCCTGAATAAAAAAAACCTCTGAAAACGCATCTTGTGACACTCCGATAGACCTAAAAACATAAATTTCAATTTCGCCTAATTTATTTTCATTTACCTTAAACTTTTTTTTTTTCAGTAAAGTAAAAGGAAAAGTTTCAACAAATCTCGGAACAATTCGATTGATTTTAATACTAAAAAAACTGATAAGAAATTGCAGATTATTCATCAAAAAAGTTGAATGATCTGCATTCAAAAAGTTAAGAATATCTTGAATATGAAAGATTTCTTGAAAACTTCCAATTTTCACTTTGATATCCCATCGAGGCTCTATTCGAGTGATGCTTATCTGTTGACTTGAATGATTCATTCTGATTTCGCCTTGAATCAAAAGAGTCTCTCTTTGTTTTTCAATAACAAGCTGTTCATTTTTTATAGTCAAATATTTTTTCAGCTTGTTTTCAATAAAGTCAAGTGCCGGGATATCTGTTGGAAGAGGAGTAATCATCTGGTATTCTTGACCATCTAAAACACATCGAATTTCTAGTATTTTCAAGGATTTATCCAGTGAGTAAAAAGTTTTGCATTTTTTGTTTTCTATTTCAAGATCGTCTATCATCAAATAGTTGCCTTTGGGGATTTCAGGAGCTTTTAGAACTTCTTTACCTTCATCTTCATTCTTTTCTCGGATAGAAGTGATTGATCTATTGAAGATTTCTTGAAAATATTTACTTGTGTTTTTTATATCGCTTTCAATGCTTACTCTGTTAAGGTCAATACTTGATCTCGAGTCACCCAATGCTTCGTTTTCTTTCAATTCAGGAATGAAAACAATTGATTGGGTTTCAGAGATGCTGAGTGAAGGGTTTTTTGATACTTTTTCTAGGATTAAAGGATTTTCAAGTGAATCTTTGAGTTCTTCTGTTCCTTCTAAGTTTTTTATTAGTTTGAAAGGGTTTTTAAGTTCTTTAGTCACTTTTGAGTTGTTTATTTGTTGAAAAGGGTTTTCAAGTGAGTCTTTTAATCCTTCAGTCACTTTTGATTCGATCGTCGGCTTGAAAGGGTTTTCACATGCAAGCTCTGAGGACTTATAAGGTACAAATTCTTGAACAGGCAAGTCAGACTCTTGAGATTTTCTTGGAAGTGACTGATGCGCAGTACCTGATAACTTTTGTTTCGATCTTTGAAAGTTTTTCACTTTACTCTGAATCGATCTAGTTGACCTGAAGTCGCCGCTAGCAGGTCTCCTAAAACTTTTCCCTTTCTGAATTTTCGGTAAATTTTCACTTCTCCCGGCAAAAGACTTGTTTTTTGATGACAAATCACTCAAAAAACTGTTTTCCTTCGAAACCTTAGAACTGTTAATTGCCGAAACCCTTTTAAGCCCATTTAAAATTTTGGAAATCAAGGTTTGACTAGTCTCTAGTTTATGAGAATGAATGAAAGAAAGTGTTTTTTTGTAGTGTTTTTCTGCTTTTTGCAAGTCTTTCAAGAACTCTTCTTCAGCTGCTATGTTATATAAATTCACTGTCAACATTTCAATCAAACCTGAAGAGGGATGTTCTGAATTCAGCTGTTTTTTCAAGATTTTTTTTGATCTTTTCAGTAACTTCAGCGATTTGCTGTGAATCGATTCAATTGAAAGGATCGAGGCGAGGTTTATCAGGAACTTTGGAAGCATTTTGTTGAAGTTTTCAGAGTTTTCAATGAAAATAACTGATTTTTCTGCTAATTCTTTCGCTTTTGATAAGTTGGAAAGCTTTTTGTAGAGAACTGAGAATGAGTAGAAGATTTCTGAAGAGATTATTAGAAGACCGTAAACTTCTCCAAACTTTTGGCAAGTTTTCAAGATCTGGGCTTCTAGGTCATGATTTTGAGAATTTACTATTTGAGTGAAGGTGAGTTTTAATGATGAGAACCTGACTTGATATGAGGTTGAGTTGTAGTCGTCGAATAGTTTGTGTAGGTCTAAAAGGGTTTCATTTGAAGAAGACTGCCCGGGTCTCTTGAGGCTTAATTGATCCATCATTATTAATTTAAGGTTAAGAAGAGGCAAGCTTTATTTTTGATTTTTTGAGTTGTTAGATGGAGATTATTGATTTGGGTTCGAGGTTTAGATATAAGGGTTATTTTGGATAGGGTTAGATGATCAGGTGTTACATTTGAGTTTAAATATTTATCTGAATTTATTTTGATTAGTTTATTATAAGGTTATCAAACCTTTCCTCATAACAAACATTAGTAAAGACCCATTAAAATAAATAACATAAATCTCAAAAAAAACTCAAAAAAAATGAATTCCAAATATCTACACTTTTATCCAAAAACTTAAACCAAATCAAATCCATTATTTAATTAATCTTAACATCATCCTCTTCAATCACTTCTACAGGCACCTCGGCAGCATCATGACTATCTTCCCCACTATCTTCCTTAATAACTTTTTCCTGACTTTCCAAATTTTTCACCGGTTCTCCAAACTGATTTCCCTCATCAAATTCTTCAGTTTCCTGAAGTTTTGCAAAAATGATCTGATCAAGTTTTTGAATTTGATTAAGAGTCTCCTGATTGGCAATTTCATGATATTCCCTTTTCTGCACTTTCGTAAAATACTGACTTTCCGCCCTGAGTTCTTCATTTTTTCCCCAAGATCCATTAACAATACTTTTACCAGCATTAGAAAAAGACATGAATCTATTCGACTCAGGGTAAAAAGGTCGACTGTAATTGAAACTATAAGAAAAAGGGTCGAAGACCCTTGTATTTTTTATTTCAAACTTCATTCTTTCCAGGTCTTGAAGAATTTCTTGTCTTTCCGCAGCGGCGTGATTGGCTTCTGCCTTGATTTGATGAATAATGTCTCGAATCCCTGCTTCTTGTAGTACGATTTCATGTCGAATTCTGTAGTCTTCTCGTGGTTTTGTTATCATTTTCGTCGGTTTTCTTACTGGATAAGCTTCTCGTTCCTCTACCTTAGGTGGTGGACGGGGAGGTTCATATCGAGTAGGTTGAAAAGAATTTTCTTCCACAAATCCTGTTTCAAACCTAATTTCTTGTAAATGTTTTTTGTTAAGTTCCTCTACTTCTCTCTTGATTTTCGCTTCTTCTAATTTATCTTCCATCATTTTTCGTGATTTTTCTTCTTCCTTCAGTTTATTTCTCTCTTCCAGCTGTTCTTGAACAGACCTTCTCCATTCCTCAAGCTGCTTTTCTCGTAGTGATCGACTTTGATCATAAGTTAAATTTGCTCCGAGTTGTTTAAAGCTAGATTCAGGTTGAGAAGGTTGCAAGCCTTGCAAGCCTTGCAAGCTCTGTAAAGGTTGACTTGATTTTAATACTTGCAAGGCCTGAGGCGAGGATTTGAAAGGGTCAGGGCTGAACTTCGACTTGACCTGAGGACTGTAGTACTCAACTTTACTCGGAGCAGGTGGCGACTCAAAGCTCGGATAAGAAACGCGACTGTTGTTAAACCTGAATGATTCAGGATAACTGTTAGTTTTCTCTGGAGATTCAGGATTTTTAGAGATTTGGACTGGGTATCTTCGACGCTTGTCATTTTCTACTTTTTCTTGAAATTTCAGTTGCATTTCTTTTTTGTAGTCTTCTGTCATTCGCTTTCGACGATCTTCCCAGTCACTTCGAGGGTTGCTGAAAAAGGACCAAGAGTTTTCACGGTTTATTGAATTTGAAACGGGTTCTGGCTTTGGAGGCTCTGGTTTTTCTTCTGTTGATCCAATCATTTGCTTTTTGATATCGTCCCAGTTGTAGCCGAAGTTGTAGCCGGGAAGACGGATACTCATGATTATTAATAGGGAAAGTAAGAAGGTTTTTTATGATTTCAGGAATTTTGGGTTTTGGTTTGGAGAAGGTTGATGAGAAGGTTTTGAAGGGTTGATGGGATTGATGATGGATTTTAGGTGAAATTTTTTTGGGTTAGATGGAGATGGTTTAAGGGTTTTTATTGGAAGGAATTTTGATTGGGGTCTAAGAATTCGGGTTATTAAGTTTAGAGATACTTGTTTTATTGTATTGGAATATTGGTGGGAATGGATAGAGTTAGAATAACTGAGCCTTGGATTAAAAGAGTGAAAATATTAATTTTTAAGTAGATATTCTTGAAGATTAACAAGTAGGAAAATTGAATTCTTTTGCACTTTATTCAAGTAAAAATATTTAAAAGGAGAATGTAAAAAGCTTTTCTGATGATTTTACAATGAAAGTAATTTTGTTGAAATAACTGTTTAAGCTTATAATCATTTTACTTGTATATATTTTAAAATGATGACTGGTTAAAATTAATTCATTAGTCTCAAGAAAGTAAAACCCACAAATTCTTTTAACACCCAAAGAAACCCATAAACCTCTCAATACTAAATCTCTCAACATTTTCTCAACAACCAAATAAACTAATTCTATTATATATACTTATCTACATCTCATCTACTCAAATATCTGGACAATATTCTTACAAGCAACAGCAAGTTCAGAAGTTTCAATATTAACAGTTATATAAACAACTTTGGCATCAATAGGAATAGTGTTAAGAACAACACCATTATCTTTGAGTACTACTAAATTCATATTGAACTTCTCATAAATAACTAAAATCCCTACCTTATCAGCGCAAAAAGCCTTCGGAACCAAATCGACCCGATTCCACTTCGAGTTAATCAAAACCATATAATTTTCAAAGACCGCAGCACTAACATTCAACCCAATAAAATAAGCAGAAGGTGTAGGGCAGATGATACCTGTTTCAAAATTCGAAAAGTTTCCAAAACAAAGCGAGTTGTTATTAGAAAACACGAAGAAGTCTTTGAAAGATTCAATCAATTTAACTCGAAATCGATTATTTACAGCGAAAACTGACTCTACCTGACTCCCCAAGTCATAAAAAAAGACTTCAGAGGTTTCTGACTGGGGCGTGATTAGAGCCACATGGTTCCTTGAATACCAGTGAGTCGTTGTAGACTGGAATAAAAGGTCCATGGAGACTATGTCGTATACCTGAAAAGACCCTTGGACACAAAAGACCAGCCTGTTTAAGTAAATGTCACAGTCCTGGAAGTCCTCATACATCACATTCAGATGGGTCAGCACCTGACTGCCCTGGCAGTTATCAAAAGGTAGTCGAAATTTAAAAAATTCTAAACGTTGAGAACGAATTCGCTTGGAAACCAGAAAAAATGAGTTGTTGTCTAAAATGGTAACTTTGAAAACCTGGTAATTTTCACTCAAAATTCGTTTCCAGATAGTTCTGTTAAAAGTGTTCCAAATGAAACATTCGGAATTCTTAGTAATTACAACCAAGAAATTTTCTCTATATTGAATAGAAAAAATCCTACTGGGGTTGGAAAATTGAAGTTCTTGACTTACCTGCTTAGAACTTACGGGAAGTGACCAAGGTTGTTCATCGAGATTCAGAAAATCGAAGTCTTGGCCGAGTTCTCTGTCAAGAAGTTTGCTAGGAAGGCTATTCCTGCTCATATTTAAAGATTATAAGCCAAGAGTCACTTTTCATTAAACGTCTAGAAATGCGTGAAAGGTAAATCTGCAGGTTTTGTAAAATTTTTATTAAAAATTCATGTTTAACCGATAGTCAGAAGGTTTATAATATGAAATTTGCAACCTAATAAAAATTATAAACATAAATTATCCTTCATGGCTGAACTCACAAAGAAGATTCAAAGGGTAAAAATGAACAGGAAGGGAAAATATCAGGAAATGATCAACGACCAGATTCATCGTTTCAAGGCAGAGACTCCAAGTTTGCAACTTTCTGGAAGTAAAATAATTTTTCACCCGACATCAAGGCCGAAGTCTTCTTGTAAGGCTTCAGTTCTGAGTAGTTTAGCT
Organism: Stentor roeselii; assembly: GCA_006503475.1. Lineage (NCBI taxonomy): Eukaryota > Ciliophora > Heterotrichea > Heterotrichida > Stentoridae > Stentor > Stentor roeselii. The sequence goes on from RSEH01000338.1 coordinate 21,900, forward strand.
TTCAGTTCTCCAGTCGAGTATCATCATTATTCCCATATAAGGCCAGAGCTGATGCCGAAACTTTTCAGAACAAACAAAGACCTTATTTCAACTCTTCATTCAAATATCTCGAAGACTTTCCCTCAAAAAAATAGTTTTTGTCCTGTTAGAGTCGTTGTCAGTCGTTGTTCTTCTCCTAAAAAGAATGAAAAAAATCACCGCGCAAGGTCGAAAAGTCGACAAAGGGTTTATGCTGATCAGGTCGAACAGCTGATGCTTTAATAGTAATGACTATAAATATACATGGGCAATAAGAAGAATCGGAAGGATAAACCTTGGGATAATGACCCCACTGTTGACAAATGGAAACTTGAGGAGTTTAAACCTGAAGATAATCCTTCTGGACTACTTGAAGAAAGCTCGTTTGCTACACTTTTTCCTCAGTATCGCGAAAAGTACTTGAAGGAAGTCTGGCCACTTGTGGAGAAGGAACTTGCTAAACATTTTATTAGTGCTGAACTTGATCTGGTCGAAGGTTCAATGACAGTTCGTACAACCAGAAAGACCTGGGACCCATACCTGATCCTAAAAGCTCGAGATCTAATAAAATTATTAGCCCGATCAGTCCCCTTCCAACAAGCAGTAAAAATCCTAAACGACGGGGTATACTGCGACATCGTAAAAATCGGAGGCATAATCCGAAACAAGGAAAGATTCGTGAAAAGAAGAGCAAGACTGATCGGTCCAAGCGGAACAACATTAAAAGCATTAGAAATCCTTTCAGAGTGTTACATCCTAGTTCAAGGCAATACAGTGTCAATCATGGGCCCTGTCAAGGGCATCAAGACAGTTCGACGTGTAATCATCGAAACAATGCAAAACATTCACCCTGTTTACAACATAAAAGAACTCATGATAAAAAAAGAACTCGCCAATAATCCTGAACTCGTCAATGAAGACTGGAGTCGCTTTTTACCTCAGTTCAAGAAAAGAAACGTGAAAAGGAAAAATAAAAATAAAGCCAAAAAAGAATATTCTCCTTTTCCACCTGAACAGATGCCGAGAAAAGAAGATATTTTGATGGAAACTGGAGAATACTTTTTAACTAAACAGGAAAAAGAAGCGAAAGCGGAAAAGCAAAAAAGTGAAGAAAAAAAAGAAAAAGATAGGATTAGGGAAGAGAAAAGAGCCAAAAGCTTTGTACCTCCTGTTGAGAAGGAGTTTAAAGAACATAAGGTGAAGGAACCTAGCATTGAAGAACTCAAGAATAAGTTTTTGAAGAAGAGGAAAATTGCTGAAGAGTAATAAATTAGGACTTCGTGATTCTAAATGGAAGATAAATATTTAATTTTCTGAACTTTTCAGTGAATTTCCTGGAGTTAGGTGGTAAATTTACAAGGTTTTATGATTTGTTAAGATTATTGACTAGTTCTAAACACCTGACGTGTCAATATGAAAATAGTATATGAAAATCCTTTTACTTTTTTTAATTACCCATGCAGAATCAAGCATAAAAATCCTGCAGAACATAAGCGAATGTTATTATTTATTCAATGAAGAATACGCTTCTCTGTACCTAAACCAGTATTTCTCAGGTGATTCGCTAAACTATACCATAACATCCAGTACGTCTTCAGAAGCCCTTCTAAATCTCACAAACAGTTTAACCTTACGACTAAAGCTTCAAAATTCACTCTCTGGAATAAGCCCTCCTCCAAAAACCACTTTAATCGAACCATTATGCCAATATTACGAAAGATACTGCGAGAAGCTCTTTTATTGTACAGAAACAACTTTAATCATTTTTTCTTTTGATCCAACAACAACAGAAGCTTTGATTCAAAATGAAGTTTCTTTCGATAACCCAATCGAGCATTATTATTATATCCAGACCAATCAAAATTATATTATTTTTGTTGTGACTAGAAACTATACAGATCAAAAGAATATTTTTTATACTGTTAATTTTGACACTGATAGTAGCGGAAATTTGAATTTTAAAAACTTTTCTAGTATTTTTTTCACGGATTTTATGGCAGATTTGAAAGTTACAGGATTATCTTCACTTCTTTTTAGTTTAAATTTGGGAATTGCTGGGTTTTTTGAAGGCTTGGGGTATGTTGTTGTTATTAATTTGATGGACTTCAGTGAAGCTAGCAGGATTACTATCGCTTGGGATTTTGGGTTTAATAAAATATTGCTGACTGCGAATGATGATAATATTTTTGCCTTGGTTCAGAATGAAAATAGAATAATCAAGTTATTTCTTGATGAAAACATCACGATTTCAGTTCAAGACTCGCTTTATATTCCTGAACTTAACTTTAAAGCCTTTTCCTTCACTTTTAACAAAAAGTTAGTGAATTACATTCCTCAAGAAAAGCTTTTAATAGGGTCCATATCAAGAGCTATAATTGTTTCAACAGACTTTTCACAGGTCTTCATAAAAAACTTAACAAATAGCGAAGCGCAGGTGTTTTGCACTTCAACAAACGAGAATTATTTTTTCTTAGTAAACCAAAACAACAACTTTACAATTCACTTCATTCAAGAAAACTTAGAAGAGCAGTTTTTTTATAACTTGGAAGATTCAAACATGTCGACAATGGCTTGGCTTGCTTCGAACTACTACAGCCAGGAGTACTTTGTGATAATTCTTCAAAAGAGAACACTTAACTTCTTGTCAATCAGCAATGAGCCGGCTCAGTTGAATTTCACAAGTGGGAAGGAAACTTGTAGTTATAATTTAACTGTTACTGACAGGTTCGGGAACTTCTTAACAAGCGGCTTTTCAGTCAACCCTATCATAGAGATGGAAGAAAGCATTCCTTTAACTGATAACAACCCGGTAGTCGTGTCTTTTGACGATCTTCACGCTCAGGTGATATTCAACATCACTGATTACTTCGGAGGAAGCAATTTTGAGAATATAACTCTTGAAATAAATGACAAGATGTTTAAAGAAAACTTTGAATATTCCCTAATTCAAAATCAACTGTTTTACGAGAACCAAACAATAGAACTTGACCAGCATTTATATGAAAGAATAGTTTTACTAAATGAAGAAGAATTTTTATTATTCAACTCTTCAACAATTCGCTACTTCAAAACAAATTCATCAATCGTGAAACCTTTTAAAAATTTTAAGATTCTCGACATTCAAATAAGCGAAAACATTGAAACTCAAGAAATCATGATTTATTGCAAAGACTCTCACTTTGGAGTTAATTTCTTAAGTGACCTTGAAGGATCTTTCAATTGTCCAAACAATTTAAATTCAAGTTGTCTTCAAGTAAGGAGTTTCTTTCCATTTATCGGGTGCAACAACGGTAAGTCCATTTTGATATTTAAATACATTGATAAAATTTCAGTGCACATCACGCAAACCCAAAACTTTACACCAAGCTCTGACTTTATCGAAGACTTTTGCATATTAAACGGAAATATTATTGCAGTGAATTCTTCAGGTTTCATCTTGATGTACAATCTTGATAGTATCAGTCTTAAACCCCTTCCGCCAGTGATGGTGAAGTTTATCGGACTTCACCCAAGACATATAGTCGCTAATGAGTCATTTTATTATGTTTACTTCGAGGAAGGGCTTGTTAGAGTTTATGATTCTTTTGTCAATTACATTAAAACTGCTGTTGTCGTTGATGGGAAAAAATTTGTGGGACTAGATAATTTCCTTGTTTCTGTTTCTTTTAATTCTTCTTTGAAAATCATGGATTTGCAGGGATTTCTGATACATTCAAATGTTTTTAAAGAATGTGATGGGAAAATTCTTGACTTTGATGCGAAGTTCAATAGTTTAGCTGTCTTGAAAGAAGATTTTTTGATTATGAGAAAAATTAACTTTAAGTTCAATGAGGTGACTGTTGACTTTGCAATAAAAGATAACAGTAGCTTCTCAGAAATCTCTTATCGAATCAATGCTTCTATCATGGTGAATGAAAAAGCTTCAGATGAAAAAAGCCCAGTTGTGAATTTTGTTGAATTTGTCATGATGATTAATGGACAAACGATTTTTCTGAATAAATCTGAAGTAAAACAAATCGACAAGCACTTGAAACTTGACTGTGAAGACACTGTTCGAATTCCTTTAGACCAGGTATTTTTAGGTCAAAACATCGAAGTTGCTGCAACAGGTCAAAAGAGCATCGGCGAGATTCTTCCAAGACTTCACGAAGGCTTCCATAAAAAGAGTGATTTTAACATCACGAACATCATTTTTGTCCAAGATGTCAGCATTTTCATAGCAACTGTTTATCCTAACATTATCCTTCTCGTTGATCAAAACTTTACAAAAGTCCTGATGAATAAAACTATCGACGAAAATGACTACTTCTGTGAAGTGCTTTCAATTGCAGCGGTTTATGTTTCTGAAAGTCTTGAATTCGTTGCAGGAGTTGAATGTTTATATACAGGACAAAAGACTAGTTCACTTATCGAGTATCATTTATTTTTCATTGAGTTTATCAGATCAAATTATATGGAATGGCTGGGGTCTTCCCGGCAATCATTGAACATAAAGCCAAGTCTAATCAAGACGTCTTTGATGATATCAGGTGACTTCGTGGTGGTCATAACAACAAAGTATTCAGACATCGACACTTTAGGGTACTATTCAAACATTATCGTGATTTGCTCAGGGTCATTGAAATTCGGAGTGATTTCAGTTTTCTGTCTCCATCAATTGACCCCAGTTTCTTTCAGCCTGTCCTCAATGTACATAGTTGACATGGACCTGTTATTTTACCCTCTTCAGAAGGTTTATTACATTTACTTACTTGAACTTTCCGGGTCTTTATTCATCATCGAGTGCTTAAAGCCCATAGAAGTCGTCGGAATCTCAACATTTTCACTTCCATCAGCATCAAAGGACTTTCCAGTTTCAATAGCGCGCTGTGGTCAATACCTTTACATCGCGTTCAACTCAAACCTGGTCCTTGTTTACTTTCTGCTTAACTTCAAGAACCCTGCATACGACAAGGCAATAGGACCGATAGGAGTTGACTTCAATACCAACCCCGGGTCACTTGAGTGCTCAGATCAGGGCCTGGCGAAGTATCTCCTGCTCACCATGTACAAAAAGGAACTCTGTTGTTACCTGCAAGTGATCGACACTACAGCAAACGAATTAGCAAGCATTATAAAACAAGAGTACTTTTCACTCAACTCATTCATTGATAATTCCGTATTCTTCTCAGCTTTTAACAGTCCAGAGTCGTTATTTCTCTTAACTCCTGAAAATTTCACTATTTTCACTGTGCAGGACTTTGTAATGACCCTTTCCCCTAAATCATGCAAAAGGTCAGAAAAAGTGAACTTTACAGTCATGGCATCTAACACAGTAGGTTTCAGTCAAAAGGTAAATTTTTTAGTACATCTTTCAAAAAACTACAGTTCCGGGTCAGTTTCAATCAACATTCCTCCGAAATGGCTGATAGTTCTACTAACCCTCGCCACTCTAGTTCTTTTGACAGGTCTTTACTTTACCACCCGGGTGTTATGCTGCAAAAAGGCGAAAACAATTCAACCTTCTTCCGAGCTGTTCAACTACGGCTCGATCGAAGCGAACTTTGACTTGAGATAAGTATTTAAATGGAAGGGTACACTGAAGTTTTCGCATGGGGCGGGGACCACTTCGGACAGTTGGGACTGGGCAACAAGCACTCGGGAAAGACTTACGCGAGTCCCAGGTTCTGCTCGTTTAACATTTTGATTAAAGAAATCGCCTGCGGCGAAGAACATTCCGTCTTCATCGCTGCCTCTGGACATCTGTATTCTATGGGCAGTAATAGCGAAGGAAGACTTGGACTTGCTGATAAGTCGCTCAGGTCTTCTCCTTCGCCTTGCTTGGTCGAAGGCATTGCCAATCATCGATGTGTCAAAGTCTCTTGCGGATGGGGACATTCTGCTGTTGTTACTGAAGATGGAATCGTTTTTACTTGGGGAGTCGGAGAGTTTGGAGCACTGGGCATCGGGACTAGTGAAAATGCCTGGGCCCCTGTTAAAAGTTTACTGCCTAGGTCAATGCGCGGGCTTGATGTCAACTGTGGATCGAGACATACTGCTTTGGTTGTTGAGGAAAATAGAAATAAAATTGTACTTGTTTGTGGATCTGGAGAAGCTGGACAACTTGGAACGGGTAAAAGGGAAAAAGAATTTAGTTTTGTTGCTGTGCATTTCAACGAAGACATCCAAAGCGTAGCATCAGGAGTTTTCCACACCCTGGCTCTAGGTTCAAGTGGTTCAGTCTACGCAACAGGAGGTAACAGTTTTGGTCAACTAGGTTTAGGCAACAAGAAAAGCAGCGCGCGTTTCGAAAAGATTCAAATCGATGGTTACGTGGTGAAGATCTCAGCAGGTAACCACTCAGGAGCAGTGACCGACAAAGGCCAACTTTTCATCTGGGGCACAGGAGTCTTCGGTGAGTACCTGGCGCCTACCCGGCTGTCAGTGGGGACAGTGAAAGACGTGTCAATTGGAGGAAGTTTCGGAGTGGCTCTGGACTCTTCAGGAAGACTTCTTTCCTGGGGCGCGAATTCGAATGGAGAACTCGGCAACGGAGACTTTGAACCTAAAATAGCACCTTGTCCAGTCAGCAGCCTCAAAGGAAAGACTGTCAGAAAAGTCGCCTGTGGGGGAAACTATGTCCTTGCCCTTGGACTTGACCTCACCCATGAAAAACGCGATTTTTCTATTGACTTCGAATTGCCCAGGCCTGTTCCTAAGAAACCTGAAATGCAAAAAGTTGAAAAGTACAGAACTTCAAGTGCTGAAGTGCAAAAACATAGAAGTAATGACTATGATGCTAGAAGTTTCGCATTGAAACAAGATGAAACTCGTGCCCAGCAAGTGGAAAATGAAAAAATTAACTTTAATTACAAGATTCTTGCACAGAAACTTGAAGATGCTAACTTGGAAATCGTTAGACTTAATGAAAAAAACTCACTTGCACGACTTGATGTGCAGAAAGTTCAGTTTGAAAATGAAGAACTGAAGAAACAGGTCAGAGAAAATGCCTCTGGAGGAGGGTTTAAGCTTTTAGTGGAAGAAACTCAGAGACAGAACTTGATTTTAAATCAGGAAATAAAAAATTATAGAGAAGAAGTGCAAAGACTTAAACGCAATTTGGATGAAACTCGCCATTCGAGTAAACTTGAAATTTCTCATCAGTTCGAAGAACTTAGTGTTTCTTTGCAACAGAAACATAGCCAAGAAATGCAGGAACTTCATCATCTCCTGGATCAGGAAATGTCGAAAAGAAAACACTCGGAAATTGCCTTGAAGCACCTGGCTCAATTGGAAAATGCTCTTGCACTGTCTAACTCTGAATGTGCTGAAGGGAAAAAAATTCTACAAGAGCAGCATCGTGAATTTGAAGTGCAAAAACATTCTCTACAGCAGGAAATTGAGAAGTACTACCAGGAAAATAATGACTTGAGAAGAAAACTGGAAACTGCCATCCATGAAAAACAAAGAACTGAACTAAAGATGAACTCCGAGATTTCATCTTACTCTTCAGGTTGTTCTGAGCTTCAACAAAGACTTGAAAAATTATCCCAAGAGAAAGAAAAAGCTGCATCTTTATGGAAAATCGAAGCTGAAAAGTCGCAACACGAACTATCCGACTATCGAAAGCGCCTGGAACTTTTAACAATAGAAAAAGAAAAAGCAATCAAAACCCTCCAAACTGAAATTTACAACCAGGGTGTTAAACTCGACGACCTGCGCATTCACATCGATTCAATTTCATCTCAAAACCGCGAACTTTCCGAAGCTCTTCACCTAAAAACCAACGAGTTGAAGCACTACGAAGAAGACCTGACATCACAAAAAACAGAAGCAAGTTACTACAAACAAGCCAACGAAGACCTAAGGTACCAGTTAAGCAAGTTTCAAAAGCAAGGCTCAGACAGTGTTCACAAAATCGACTTGATGAAAAGTGACATGACAGAACTGCAGGAAAGTTACAAAATCCTGTTAAATGAAAATAATGTTTTAAAAGAAAGCATTGCTGAACTAGAGGCAAAAAACAGGCAACTTTTTGATAACTTGGAAAAAGAACTGGCGCAGAGGGCGAAGGAGTACAAAGAAAGAACTATTCAAATGCTTAGCACTCCGAATAGAAGCACCTCGCCTTATATTCGCCCGACTACGCCGATGACTCACACCCGTGACAGGTCTGACGACATCGGGAACACTGCAGCGAAGTTACTTGATGTGATGGACAGTCCGAAAAGTGTGAAAACTTCGCAATATCTGACTGTTCCTCACATGCAAAGAGGCTCGACAACTCCCACTAAAGACGAAATCCAGTTAAAAATCGCTTCTTTAAACAAGAACAGAAATAGAATGTCAGCTGTCGAAAGAGGCCTTAACTATGAATATTAATATAATCCTTTCAATTCCACGTCTTTTTTATGAATAAAGTACCGTTCTTGTATTTCCCGACCTTTGGACCGTTTGGTTGCGGGTTCCTCGCCTTTGCTTTCGTCTTTCTTTTTTTGATAGGGTTGAAAAAGTTTAACTCCCTTGAAAGCTGAAAGTCTTCCTTCGCTTCTTGCTCGAGTTTCTTCTCTTTCTTCAAGATGCCCTGATAAATATTATAAGGAATCTTCGGGTTCTTCTTCGCACGTGCTCCTAGTTTTTGCGCTTCTTTGCTTAAAAACTCTCTTCGAGACTTGGAGTCCATCCTTTCACTTGCGATTTTGCGAATGTCTTGAATGGCTTCCCAAAACTCGTTCTTTTCCTTAGGACGATTTTTGGACTTAACCATTTACAACCTTAATTACAGCTTTTCGCTCTTTTTTAACTTCAAAAGCTTTAAACGAGTCTTAGGCCGTGGCTGTAAAGAAGGAAGTTTACTTATCGAAACCACTGCCGGAGCCCAAAAACTGCTTTTTTCGGATTTTGGAGACATGCTCGTGAATGGAGAGACTAGTTCTCGAGAGTTGCTTACAAGTCTTAGCACTACTGGACTTTGCCTGAAGAAAGGATTTTCTTTCATGTTGATCGGGACTTCAGATATTCTCTGAAAAGATCTGTCTTCTCCTTGTCGGTTGCAGTAGTTTAAAAAGGAAACTCTTGCACGGTTGCTGCCTCTTGTTGAAAAAAATTTTACTTTGTATTTCTTTTTAGGGACTTCTAGGACTTTCGGTTCGAAGTTTTCAAGGCTGAATGTTTTGATTTTTGTTTTGTGCATTTTTATCTTGGGATATTCGGGAATTCTGGAGATTTTTGTTAGTTGGATATAGTAGGGAGTTAAAGATAAATTGAAATGGAAACTGCGAAGGTCGTCAACATTCTTCCTAAACGGCTTTTCTGGGTTTGTGATAGGTATCCCCCTGATCCAGGACGCAACGACTTCATCTTCTGCGTTGACAATGTACTTAAAACTTAGGTTCTCGCTTACCAGCCATTCAACAACGACTTCGGTCCAGTAGACCTATCAAAGATTCACCGTTACCTAAAAAAGTTATCCTCCCTTCTATCAAACCCAAGTTTCTCAGGTCTGAAACTCTATCACTACACAGGAGCTTCTCCAATAAAGAAAACGAATTCAATTCTAATGATGACTTCATATCTAATGATAGTAATGCAGAAGTCTCCACAAGAAGCCCTTTCGTATTTCTCACGTATTTATTTCCCTGAATTCCGAGACGCTTCAAGAGACTCTCCAAGTTACTTCTGCTCAATTTTCCATTGTTTAAAAGCTCTTCAAAGAGCAATGGGTCTGGGGTGGTACAATCCTGATTCTTTTGACGCAGATCGTTACGACTTTTATTCAAATCGATCTCACGGCGACATCAACTGGATCATTCCTGAAAAAATCGCAGCTTTCAGCGACCCGACTGGTCTGAACTTCGAAAAACTTGCAGAAAATTTGAAGGACTTGGGGATTAAAACAATTATTCGTCTTAATCACAGGACTTACTCGGCTGATAAGTTCAGAAAACTCGGGTTTAAACATTATGACCTTTTTTTTCATGATGGCGCTTGTCCGTCGGAGGACTTGCTTAGGAAATTTTTGTTTATTTGTGAAAATGAACATGGAGCCATTGCTGTTCATTGCAAGTCAGGACTTGGAAGAGCGGGAACACTTATCGCTTGTTATGCTATGAAACATTTTGAGTTTCCTGCTGCGGAAGTTATTGCCTGGGTCAGGATTAATCGGCCTGGAAGTATTTTAGGACCTCAGCAGGTGTTTTTAATTGAAGCTGAAGATACTTGCTTTAAATGGGGAGAAGCTCATAAAAAGTCTTTGTCTGGGTCTTCGATATTTGGAGGAAGGAACTTGGAGGATAAGATTCCGTTGAGGAGGAAAAGTTTTGATATGAAGAATAGATTGAATTTGAAACAGGAAAAGGAAAAGGGACTTGATAGCTTTTTGCTTAGGGCCAAGGCTAGGACTGATAGTCTGGAGAGGAAAAGTATTGAAGATAGAGATGCTATTTCTCCTCCTGTTTCTTATAGGAAAAAGAGGGAAGACTTTAAAAGGACTTTCATGAACCTTAGCTCTTGCTTTTTTTATAAGGAGAATGTCTCTATAACTTTAGCATCGTCTTGTAACAATCGGAATAAAAGGAATGATTCATTGTAACTAAATGATTTGTTTGTTATTTCTTAGAATTTTTATTTTCCCCTATTATCTTACGAGGGTTGTATTTTTATATTGATTTAAAAACTATTTCTAATTAAATTTCTATTCTTTAAGTTCACTAGGTTCGTTAAATTCTTTTTCTTCAATTACACCTTTGGGTTCCTCTTTTTTGACACCGTGATCTAGTTGAGTTACTACTTTCAATTCGAACTGTTCTTTTTCATTTTTCTTGTTTTTTTTTGATCTTAAATTGAATGAAACAAAGCAGAATGATACTGATAGTAAAGGTAAAATAATTGCTATGAATAGTGATAGAGCTGGCCCATCTCCAGCACATAGATTGATGTAAGAATAATATTTATTAGGAGGGTCAACACAATTTCTGTTGAAATTGGTATTAGTGATTGACATCCAACTAATAAATCCAGTGTAATGCGAGACTACTGTTAAAGTAAGTAACCCATAAACAATATAAGTAATTACAACCTTCCTTTTTCTAATAGTAATTACCAACAAAACCCCAGAAATAAACATTAAAAACATTGCAAAACACTCACAAACCAAGTAAGACTTCATACCTTTATTCAAATTCTTAAACATAAAGCAAGCGAAATAATCTTCAGGTGCATCAAATATAAGTTTTTCTAGTGCATCACAGTATTCTTTAGATAGTTTCTTATAAGTTTCTGTGCAAGAAACAGTGCATCTATACAAATTCCCTTCAAAAAACCTGAAATCAATGAGGTTATTATTGACGTCCTTATAATCTGAAATTATATCCAAAGTATAAGGAGCCGTCGTGTAAGCCCATGATTTACTTGCCAGGGTTCCAACCATCAAAATGAAACAAAACACGAGTAAAGATAAGTAAACTTTCCACCAGATTTTCCTTTTAAGCCCAAAAACTCTTTCTGCCATTTTATAGGGAAAATGCTAACTACTGTTTACTCTCCTCTAAGACTTTTTTCACTTTAAGAAATCGAAACACACAAAAGAATACCGAAGTCAAAGGAAGCAACACTGAAATCGCCAAACCCAAAGCTGGTCCACTGCCCGCACAAAGTTCAATCGAAATGCCAGCGTAATAAGGGAAGTCATCGCACCATCCATTGAAGTTCGTTTTAGTAAGTACCATAGAAGTGATGAAGCCTTCCAGGTGTGCAACGCAGGCCATTATGCTAAAAATGAAAATGAGATAGCGAATTTTTATCTTTAGGAAAGAAAGACCCAAGAGGATTACTATTCCGATGGCACAGATAATTGCAAAAACCTCGCCGGCTAAGTAAATTTTCATACTTCTATCGAGATTTTGAAAAGTTGAGCAGAGGCTTACTACTGAGTATGCATAAACGTAAGTCATGTAATAGTATCTATCGTTTTCATCACCGTAGTAGTTGATCTCCAATAATAACTCTTTAAGGTCACACCATTCGTCGCTTAATTTCTTATATGATGCGTCGCAGCTTTCATAACAACCCATGAGACTTCCTTTGAAATCTTTTCCTTTGAAGTGATTTACATCAGAGTCTTCAACTTCGTAGTTTTTTATGCTTGCCTTGTTGTTTGTGAAGTACCAGGACTTCGTGAAGATAGAACCGATCATCATCGCGATAATCAAAGTATAAGAGAGTATAAACAAAATCAACCATAGTTCCTTTCTCAAGCCTAAAGCTTTAGAAGCCATTTTATAGGATATATTGAGTTATTTGTTTAACCTTGATGCATTGTTAAGTTGTTTAAGTGTTTTTATTCACTGTATAACGCAAAATAAAAAATTAATATAATTGTTTTATTTAGAGATCAATCTGCTCATACTAAAATTATAAACCTTGAGAAACTTACAATGAATAATTTTCCTAAATCTTTTGATACTAATATCTTAAGCAGTTAAAAATCGAATCTTTTGCTGTGTTACTACAATAGCAAGCAGCACTTCATATTCGGATCGCTCCCGAAGCCCCTATAAACTGAAGAATTTCATAAAAAATGCAAGACATCTGCATAGTCATTAAGACTGAAAAGAAGCAAACCCTGTATTTTATTTCACAATAAAGGAGCTCAAATATAACAAAAACATTTTTTCAAGATGTCTTTTAAGCAAATGTTGTCAAAACAGATCTTGGACTTCGGTACCTCTCGGTTCACAGAGAGACAACATCATGTGGGGTTACAAAGAGGCACTGGGACAATTAAAGATCATGTAGATAAGGCATTCTAGCTTGTGTCCAATCGTGACAAGCTGCCAAAATTGCGCTGGAAATTGTGTTGTCCCTCCGGACCACCCGTCATATAATAAGGTTCTGGGCATATCCCGGAGGTAGCCGATGTGGTCACCGTGGACTAGAAAGAGTTCAAGACTTAATGGGACTATTCTTTTATGATTCATAAAGCTTTGCAAATAAAAACCTTCAAAAATTATCTCAAATCTAAAAAATAATCAAAGCCAAGTTAAGTCCAAAAAATTTCCCAAACCCAAAAATCCATTTTCACAAATTTAAACTTGTTGAAAAATATCCCCATTTAATAAATGTCACAAGTAAGTTCAAGCTACATCCTAAACGCAGTAGGTAGTTTCGACAACTGGCATTTAGTTCAGCGTGAAATTTCAGATCTTTCCGAAACCCAAGTTCTGATTAAAATGGAATGCAGCACAATAAACCCAAGCGATTACCAAGCAATCCTGGGCCGATATCCCATATCAAAGCTCCCAACGTTCACAGGGGGAGAAGGCAGTGGAACAGTAGTGAAAACCGGAAGTTCAGAAAAAGCTCAGTCCCTGCTCAACAAACGAGTGGCAGTGATCAGTCCAGGCGCCTGGGGCGAGTTCAACGTGGCAGAGGCCGGGGCAGTCTTCGAGTTGCAGGACCACGTCTCCTTCGAACAAGCAGCGGACTTCGTGGTCAACCCGATGACGGTGGCCTACATGATCGAATTAACCCAAAACAAGAACTCATCTTTCGTCTACAACGCTTCGGCTTCTGCCCTCGGACAGCAACTTACTCGACTTGCTACAAGACTTGGCATCAAACATATTTGTATTGTGAGAAAAAATGAACAAGTCGAAATTCTCAGGAAATTAGGAGCTGAACATGTTTTCAATACTTCGGAACCCGGATGGATTGATCAGGCTAAAAAAGTCGCTGCGGAAATCGCACCGAAAATCGCTTTTGATGCGATTGGAGGAGCGGAAACTGCGGTACTTGCTCAACTTATTGAAAATGGAGGAGTTGTTTATAATTATGGAGGATTGTCGGGGCAAAGCCCACAGTTGAGTAGTTTGCAGCTGATTTTTCAACAGAAAACTTTAACTGGACTTTGGCTTGCGCCTTATTTGCTTGGTAAAAATGAGGAGGGGAAAAGAGAACTGGGACTTTTTGTTCAAAAACATATTGATATTCTGGCGAATGAATATAATATTGAAACTGATCTCAATGGACTGAAAAATGCCTTAGAACAGTATATTAAAAATCCGACTGGAAATAAAGTGCTTGTTAGGACTAGGATTAATTAAGTTAGAGAATTAGCATTGAAATTAAGATTACTAAGGTTTTAAAATCATTCAAAGATTAGGAGCTAAAATAATTATAAAATTATGTGATTATATTAGTGAAAAATAGTAGTAAGTAAATATTTGTTAATGAAAGATTACTGATAACAACCTAAATAAAACAGAATAGTTTAACCTTATCCTTACATCATAATTTGTGTAGATCTCTATTTAAATTTGAGTATTTCTTAAAATTTAAAGAATTGACCTTATTAAAATAATTTCTGATTATTTTTAAAGAATTCACTAAACTATAACTCCTTAATTAGTTCTTCATGTTTTTCCTCTTTTTCATTTAGACTCATTACCCAATTTTTTTCTCTCGAATAATCCAGGTTAATATCCTCCCAAGGTTCTAAATTGTTCGTAAAAGCGATTTTATACAACTCACTAACACTATAAAATTCAAAGTCCAGCTTCTCACTTTCCTTTTTATCAAAAAAGGTGTAAATTCTTCTATTTCTGTTCATACCCGGCATGACTCCTTGAACTGGAATAGTATCAACGAAGAACTCTTCCTCAAAAGCATCACTTTTTTTAAATGAACTGACCCATGGAACAAATTTTAATACCTGCATGATTAAAGCTTTAGTGATCCAAATCAACCATAAATAAAAGAACTTACAGTTTGCGAGAACAATGAAAATAAAGCAGATAACATTGAAGTAATCATCCAAGTCGTCAGTGAGGTAGTAAAGACCTGAAAGTACCGTAACAATAGCAGCGATCAACACATCATTCTCCATTTGGTTCAGTTCTTTTGAATCATATGGTTTTTGTTTATATTGAAGTCCATATGAGAGAAGTAAAAGAATCAGCAGAGTAATTCCTTGAACAGTGACTGAAATTCTTTTCAGGAAAACAATAATACTGATGATAAGGACTTTACGGTATAAAATGATGAACTCCCAGTAAAATATTGACAAGTTGTACCCATTAAACAACAATCCAAAGATCACTTTGTTTTTTTCTCGGAAGAGATGCTTTCTTCTTCTAATCATCGATGAAAGGATGAACAAAGGTAAGCCGATAATCCAAAGAATGATGCTTGGAAATGAAATAATCATCAAGTACTTTCTATGGGTAGTGGTGAAGCATTTGATTGAGTAATCCACTGAAAGATACTCTCCAATCAGGTCAAACTTTGTGCAGTCAAATGAAGAGAAAGTGGTCTTCACTATCATCGGAAAGGTTAAAAAGTAAACCACGATAACTGTTAAAAAAACTTCACGCTTCATATACGAGTAGCTTTCGTTGAAAAAAGAAATTATAAGCCAAATAATCACTGATGAAGCAAATATAATGAAGGGTAAAAATGTAACAAAAAGAAGCTTGGCATAATAAACATCTTCTGCTCCATTATCACTCATATAACAATCTATTGATATCACTGATTCGGTCAGAATTGAAGTTGATTGATGCACTTGAAAATACTTTAATGCATAGTCAGGCCATTTGAAATTGAATTGGGAAATAAGAAATATCAAATGAAGATAATTTGTAAAAATTTTCACATATATTGATTGTTTTGATTTTGGGTAATAAGCTGATTTTATTGTCATTTTTACAATTATGCCACATGCAAGTAAAGTAACAATGATGATGATAAGGAGGATTATTATGTTCAATTGGGGTTCGGGACACTTTTTGCAATGGAATCTTGAATTTTTACTATAACCTTTTTGACATACTGCACACTTAATCCCAATATACCCTTCAAAACAAACAGTTTTGTAATCATCTTGATTCCCCAAACAAGCTGATTTCAAATCACAATCATAAACAATTTCTGATAAATAATGAGTTCGATAGTACCCCGGCTTCACAAAAATTTTATCCCCTCCTGGACACAAGCCCCCTCGAGGACAAGCCTTGCATTTTGGTCCAGGTTTAATCAAAAATTTGTTTTCTTCACAAACTTTGCATGAGTCGCTTCCTATCTGCTCGCCATTGATACAGTCTCTTAAAAAAACCTTAAAAATCAGATAATTTTGATAAACTTTTTCATCGTTTTGAGCACCTTTGTTTGATATTGAATCACAAAATACCCTTAAGGATTGCACTGAATTAGGAGGGCCTACTGCGTAAAATCCAGTCAAGTTGAATATTCCTGAAACTGACTGAAACGAGGTGTTGCCTCTCAAGGAAAACGATGGAGAAGCAGCTTCGATTTTTAAGATGCTTTTGTTGTCACTTACTAAAATCTGGTTGTAAGTATCTTCAAGATAAATCAAAATGTTTCCTGAATATTCTTGTCCAGGAGCAATGTGAATCAATTCAAACTCAAAACTTTCCTGATTTAACTTTCTATTTTCTGAAATATTAAGGAATGCTGGTAAAGTTGCAAATTTTTTTCCATATTCAGCAGTATTATTTATAAATAAATCTGATTCATCTATAATCGGCTTTGAGTCCTTCCATTTTATACACCCTCCATCAGTAGCTTTATTTTCAATGAACTGAGTTTTATTACTTATCACAATTTTGCAATCTGGACAATCTGGAGCTTCATAAAAAATTGCCCCTCCACTATGAGCAGTATTATTTTCAAATAAACAGCTTTCAACATAGGTGATTCCATTTTTTATATAAATAGCTCCTCCAAATTCATCGCATGTGTTATGAATAAACACATTATTCTTCAAAATAACTTTGCCATGAGTGATCTTTCCAAAAAATGTCAAAGATCCGAATAGCAAAGAATGAATATTGGAAAAAGTTGAGTCACTTACATTCACACTGAGGCATTCTTTGAAGTGTAAAGCTGAAACTCCAAATGTTGACTGGGTAAAGAGACTGGAATCAATCCGAACTAATGAATCGAGAAATAAAGCTGAGTACTGAACTTTGTTGAAAAAAGTGGAAGAGTAACTTTCGAGAATCACTGAATCTAGTAAAACTCTGCAGGTCTCTATATAGATCGATGTCGCGTTTTTGGCTGAGTTTGACTTGAATAAAGTATTTTTTATAGAAATTTCTGAATTTATTGCAAAGATGCATCCTCCCTCTGACTCTGCAAAGTTTTGATTGAACTCACTTGAATCGATCATTAGGTTACTTGAGCTTATGTATAAAGCTCCTGCTGAGGTTGATGAAGAACCTAGGTTGAAAAATGAACCAATGATTGTAACACTTGAATCTGAGAATGCATTAATGAATGGAGCTAAATATAAACTAGATTGATTTGTAAAAATTGAGTTTATAACTGTCAAATTCGATTCAATTAATTCTAATCCATAAATCCCAGCAGCTGAAATCTCATTACTATTGATAATTGATTCTTCAATTATTAACGAGCTAGTCAGGACTTTTAGAAGCTGGCCCTTAACAATGAAATTCTGAATTATTGAAGTATTTTGAATGAAATTTTGATGAAAATCACTTCCTGAGTTAATATCTATGAAATTTTGTCCTATAATCTCAAAATAATTGTGGTAAACCTGAGAGGAATGCAAACTGATTGTACTGAAATCAGAGCATTTAATGAGTTTCCCTTCGTTTTCAAAAAATTTACAAAGTAAACAAGAAAAATGGCTTGAACCCAATAAACTTCCAATTTTTTTTTCGATCTCTTCAAATTTGCCTTTATTTTCGAAAAAATTGCAAAATGAACAAGATAAAGTGCTTCCCCCCGACAAACTAATAACTGTTTTTTCCATTCTATAAAATGATCCATCATAAATCTGAACAATACTCTTATCATCAGCAGTAATCAACCCTCCAACATTGAATCCAGTTATTAAAGAAATATTCACAAAAGTCTTAGCAATATCAAGTATTAAAGGCAAAGAATCAATTGAGGTCACATTAAAAATAGTGATATTCCTGATATGTAATTCACAGAAATCGACTATTTCCTTCATACTAATGATAGAATTTTCAGATATTGAATCAAAAATGATAGAATCGTAAAGAAAAACTGATTTAGGCATCAATATGCCGACATAAATTCCAGCAAACCTCGCTGAATTGTTACTCATCAAGAGTTTTTCTAGCATTATTACTCCTGCACTATTCACTTCGATCATAGAAGCAGCTTTTGCAGTTGAATTCACAATTTCTATTTCTTTTACACTCCCTAAAATTAAGCTTAGTTTATGAGAAATGCTGATAATCGATGACTGAGCAGAAGAACATTCTTCAAATTTTAAGTTATTCAAAGTCAAAGAAAATGCACTAGTCACCAAGCTATCAAATGACAAGCTGGAAGTTACTGAATAACCCTCACATTTATAAAAATAACAGTTTTCTAAAATAACAGCTAAATAGTATCCTAAATTCAATTCGATGAAAAAACAAGAAGCTTTCCCATCATTTGAAATATTTTCTCGAAATTCCAGATTGGAAGCCTGATTAAACAAAACTGAACTTGTTTTAAGTACAGCGCTTTTATATGATTGGCATTTTTCTATAATTACATTAAACAGTTTCAGGTAATCTAAACTTTCAAACAAAATAATAGAATTTTCGAAGTTAGTTGAATTTTTTATGTTTATATCTGTGACCTGGGTAATGCCTTGGCTGTTTAAAATAGATAAAAGCAGTCCTTTATTTGACTTCGAATTCAAATCATTACCTGTTAAGTTCGAAATCACTAATATATTTTTTACTTCTTCTATTTCAACTCCTAGATTTGAATTAGCCAGATAATTGCAAGTCCAGTGTTGAATTTTTATATTTTCTATCATTAGATTGTAGCAATTAAATACTCGAATAGATTTTCCACAGTATCCGATATAATCAAATTTGTATAAAACAGCGATTCTACTGCTTAAGTATTTTCCAGCATCCTCAAATTGTTTCTTCACTTGAAAGATAATTGATTCGAATTCATAACTAGAAATTTCGTTGACATAAATATTAGAGATATTAACAAGACCAATACTGCTAATTTCAATGAAAGTGTTGTTGATGATTGAGTCCTCAATGGAAAGATTGGAAAAAGTGATTTTTGCAGGATTTTTCCAAATTTTTCTTGAATTTTCTTCCATGATAATTTTTTCATAGTTCATGATTTTGCCTTCATATTCAATCTCAAAGACTTGCTTATAGATTGAATAGAATCTCTTCAACATAACATCCTTTATTTCTATATTGCGCTCAAATCTTTGCATGTTGTAACTGAGCAGAAATCCTGTTAAAAAAATGTGGTGAAAGTCAACGTTTCTCATCTTGAAGTGAATCTGAGAGTAGCTCTTGCTTTGGTCATACATATCAGGGTCAAGAGAATCATATTTAAAATCTGTTGATTCAACTTGAATGATATGATTGAAAAGATTTGCCTTGAACAAGCAGTCCTCAATTGATATCGTTCCTAACAAGTTTTCTAGTTTAAGTAAGCAAGAAGGAGTCAATGAGTCATCCTCTGAAAATAAGAAGTTGTACTGAAAGCTGCTATTAAAGATCATAACTGAATGAATTCCTGAAATTTTCAAGAAACTTCCAGATTCAATTCCTTGTCTCTCTTCATATCCGTAGTTCAAATCTTCAACAAGACAATCCTTCATAATAAAATTTTCACTCTTACACTGATTATCACATGAAACTTGCAAAACTTTTCCAAGACTATGAGGCTGAATTCTTGAGAAATTAACATTTGTCAAGTTGAGTGACCCTTCAATTTTAATCAAGGTCTTAAATTGTTGTCTGAAGTTCACAAAAGCAACATTTTCGAAATTCACTTTTCCTTTAAATTTAAAAAGTTCATCATTTCTGAATGAGCTGCAGTCGTTGTTTTGATAATATTCTTTTAACTCTTCTGGAACTTCTTCTTGTCTGTCATCTAGATTGTTGAGTGGGTCGTAAAAAGGGCAGTAAAGGCAGGCGTCTATTGTTCCATCACAATCATCTCTGATTATCTTGTCCCCTCTGAATTCGATGTTTTTGATGTAAACTCTTTTTGCGTAAGACGAGATGGAAATTGAACCTTTCCAGAAAACTATTGAAGGGCTTTGATCACTTTCTCCTTCAATTGTTAAGTCTTGAATTATTGCCCCGTGATCATAGTTTAAAGGCTCAAGCAGTGATTTTCTCAGAGGAAGAATAGTTTGCATTGTTTTAACGAATATGTGAGACCCGGAGGAAAGAAATATTTGAGTCTGAATTCCTAATATCTGACTAAATGCATAATATAAAGATTGAAAAGGGTTTGATTCAGTCCCAGTACCTTCAGCTTTTGGAGGGTCTGAGGATTTCACATAAATTGTGATTTTATTTGAACGGTGGTAATAAGAAGGGTCCAACAGACACCAAATAATTCCAGTTTCTGTAAATAATCTCGAAAGACTTAAAAATTCTTCCATCCCTTGAGGACATTCTGTGAGAAAATTTTCAGATTTTCCCATAAGCATCACTCCTGAACTAACTAAGCATTTTAAAAGGTTACTTCTATGGCATACTTCTGAGACTTGAAACAAGCCAAAACACCAAAGGCCATTTTCGTTTAAACATTCATGCGTGGGATAGCATTTATCTAGACCTTCATCTATAAGTCTTAGCTTTTCTTCTGAACAGCCCTCAAGTAATTGTCTAGGCTCAGTGATTGTCATATCTTCAAAATATAATTGTGTTAGGATCACCCATTTTACAAAAAACAAATCATCTTGAAGAAGATTGTAAAAGCAACTTGGGACAAGACACTTCAAATTTCCTTTATTTTCCTCTATTCTAGTCCATTGACCCTCTTCGAACATAAGACTGCACCCAGGTGCACACCCACAATCGCCATAATCGAAGTCACATTTTTCAACATTACACTGATCCTGACAGGTATGATCTCCAAGCATATGAGTAAAGCATCCACTATTACAGTCGCCACAAGATCCACGTTTAAACTCGCAGCTCTCATTATCGCAAGGGTCATTTTCAAAACATTCTGATTTAGTAAGCTTTTCATCATTACAGCCAATCGCACATTCGCAATCACCAAGATCAAAC
>RSEH01000339.1:0-42798 GCA_006503475.1 Stentor roeselii
GTGGATATTGCCATCACGGTAATGTTTTATTCCCAGTTTGGCATAGAGCTTATCTTCAAGTTCTGGAAAACGCATTGCAAAGTGTGGTGCCGACAGCTCATATGGCATATTGGGATGAACTTGATGGTAAAGGTGTTCCTCAAATTTTTACATTAGAAAAATTTAGGTTCTCTGATGGAAGAGAAATAAATAATCCACTCAAATCATTTACTTTGCCTTTGCCTTTGAATGACTTTCCAAGGGAGACTAACTATATTAAGCCTAAAGGGTATACTACTGTGAGGTATCCCTTGTCTGGACTTGTAGGCACTGAAGAAGATAGAGAAAGAACGGAGATTCATAATGCTCAATTTCCTCCACCCAAAGATACGATTGCGTTACAAGAGAATGTTAAAAAATGGCAAGCTGGTCCACCGCCTTCAATACCTCCAAGAGGAGTAGACGGTATCATGACGAAGATAGAAAAATGTTTAAAAGCTCCAAACTACACTGTATTTTCCAACAACACCTCTGCAAATGCTTACAACTTATCACGCAGAATGGATGAAAATGAAGAAACAATAGTTCCAATAGAAAGTCCCCACGATGATATGCATCTAGCCGTAGGAGGTTTTGACTTCCCTGATTTTCAAGCCGGTATATTACCAGGAGCAAATGGAGATATGGGAGAAAACAACACCGCTTCTTTCGACCCCATCTTTCACTTCCATCATTGTTTCATTGACCACATCTTCTGGCAATGGCAAGTCCGGCATAACTCGACTCATTCCATCACAATAGAAAAAAAATACCCAGGCACAAGTGCATTTGACTCACAAGGACCTACCCCAGGGTATAAACCGAATGAAAACTTCAATGAAAACTCTTTACTCTTTCCTTTTGTTTCCATTCATGGACAGCATTGGAGTGCTAATCAAATGAGCAATATTGAAAATTGGGGATTTAGTTATCAGGAACCTGAAAAAACTACTCTTCGTAGAAATAATCGTGTTGAAGCTTTTGCGAATGTGCAAAGATTGACAGAGAATTCGGAAAAGTTTGTAATTGACTCGGTTAGTAGAAGGAGAGTTTCGGGGTCTTCGATTTTAGTGGCTTATGCTTCTCCTAAGTCGAATCCTTCTGAAAAGTACTTGATTGGATATCAGAGCATTTTAAGTAGAATGAATGTTGAAGGATGTGCTAACTGCTTGACTCATGTTGATATGTCTTGTGTCTTTCAGCCTTTTAACATTGCTAGGAGTCTTAGTAATGACCTTGAGTTTGAAGTCAAATTAATCACGCATAAAGGAGTTATTGAAGAAAAAGTTATCAAAGTAGAAGTTTATTAGTTAAGGATTAGGAATTAGAGAATTTTTTGGAAGGTTGAGTTTATATTTTGGATTAGTTTTGGAAATTGGTTTTTTTTTGGTTGTGATTCTGTATAAGATTTTTTCTGAACCTTTGAAAGAGATTAAAGCCATCTCATTTTTTAATTATTAGTTAAACTCTATATCAGTACTCATCATAAATAATAATATTAAAGAAAGATATACTTCAGTAACTTCATTGGCAAATTTCCATCATCTAAATTGATGTTTCAATAATTTCTGAATCTGAGTCTAACCTGATAGCTCTCTATTCATATTGAAATTTTGTGATTCTGGGTGTTCTAATAATTCAATTATCCTTTTAATATCCTATGCAACATCTATCATCGTATCCTTAAAGCTTGTAGAAAGAATTGAAATCCCTTTATTTTATCATTTTAAATAATTTTAAAGAATTAGCTCAAGCTTAGTCAAAGTCTTGAGAAAGTCCTTAAAACAGTTGTGAGGTACTTGAAAATTATTGATTATTTAGTATTTGGTTACCTGTTTAATTTCCCTATAGGTATCATTATCGATATAAATAATGTGGTTGATTAATTATTATTTTCATAGATATTATAAAATTATCCTTTTTAGAATTATTCACTCAAAGTTTTTGAATACCCAATCAAAAAAACCTAACCTAAAAAAATTTTCAAAATATCTCCTCTAAAACCTTAAACAATAAAACCAACTACCAATCTTAACTAATCTCTACAAAAATGTTCTTTTTTCAATCCAGCAGTCACAGCTAATTTCCTAAAAACTCCATAATTTCTCTCAAAGAGGCAAGCAGGTGTATCAAATTCAACACAATTTCCAGAATCCATGACAATAATCCTATCACTATCAGCAGCAGTTAAAATCCGATGAGCAATAACAATTAAAGTCGATTCCTCAAACTGACTTTTCATAATTTTCTGAACAAAAACATCAGTTTTCAAATCAATATTCGAAGTAGCTTCATCAAGTAAAACAATTTTATTTCTCTTTAAAATAGCTCTTGCAATACAAACAAGTTGTTTTTGCCCAGCAGAAAGTTTGACCCCTTCACTTCCCATCAAAGATTCAATTCCATGAACCGAGTTCAAGAAAATTCCATTTAACTTGACCATTTCCAAGACATTCCAAATCTGGTCATCAGTGAAAAGTCTTAAAGGGTCGAGATTATCTCTTAAAGAAGTTGAAAATAAAACTGAACTTTGAGGAATTACTGAAATTTGACTTCTCAGGTTATGAAGGCCGAAGAGTTTATAATCCTGCCCATCAAGTAAGACAGTCCCTGAAAGAGGTTCAGTAAGTCTGCATAAAACATGCAAAAGTGAAGATTTTCCTGAACCAGTTCTTCCAACGATTCCTATTCTTTCTCCTGGGTGGATCTCTAAACTAATACCGTTTAAAACTGTAGGAAGATGAGGCTGGTACTTGAAAAAAACATTTTGAAATTCGATTTTTCCTGAAGAAATTACGAAATTTTTTAAAGAGGTTACTTTTTCTTGGTCTAAATCGAAGTACTCAAGTAAGTGTTGAGGGGAAAACATCAGAGAATTTAATTCGAGAAGATCTTTTGTTGCGATTGACGAGGTGGAAACGATGTTGATTGAAGAGGATAAACTATAAGCAGCCAAGCCAACTTCAATCAAATCGTCAAATTTTAGGATAAGGATGATATTAATCAAAACAATCACTAATCCGAATATTTCACTGTAAAGTTGAGTAAATCTCATGAAACTTTGATTTGTGATGAAACATCTGTAATACTCATTTATTTGCTTGAAAAGGTCAGAAAGGACTTTCGGTTCAATATGTTGAGTTCTGATTGTGCAGAGTCCTTCTAAAGCTGAAGAGACATATGAAAGAATTGGTGCTTTTGAAACGTACTCTTTTTTTCTAAGCTTTGAAATAATCGAAGACGTGTAATAAAACATCAAAAACAACACACATAAGTAAAAAGGAATCACAATTGTAATATAAGGAATCGCTATCAACTGGACCACAATCGATCCCCAAAGAAACCCGAGGTAGCTCAAAGAATCAAACAAGTAATAATTAAGAGGTCCATCACAATTACTTATATCTCTTGAAAACCGATTCAACATCCTGCCACTTGGGTTCTTATCAAAAAAGACACTTTTAGCACTTGCAATACTTCTTAAAGACTTATCATGAATGCTATGATTACACCTAGTAAAAAACGTCAAAAGGTAAAAAGCAGACCCGGCAAGAGTCAAGTAAAAAGCAAGAGTCCACATTCCAAGTCCATATAAAAAGTAACCATCACTTTTATCATCAAGCTTCTCTCTATGCGAGCACCAATAAATAAGTTCTTGATACACAACCATCGTCGCTATCAACCCTAAAAGTCCAACAACCATGAAAAACCAGTTCCCAAAGCCTTGTTTTAAGTACCTCCAAAGATTCCTAACTTTCAACTTCTCTAAAATTTCCTCTTCATCTAAAATTTCCTGACTTCCTGGAAGCCAAAGTTCAGCTTCATCTTCATGGTCCATAAGTGTTTGTTTCAGTTGAATAGAACTTAAAACTTCGTCTTTTTTTTCTAGTTCTGAAAAATTTCCAAAAAAAGTTTGAGTCCCGTTTTCAATGACGAGGATTTTATCTGCTTTGCTGAGAAACTGCAACTGATGAGTGACGAGGATGATTATTTTTCCTTCACGTAACTTTGCCAAGATGCATTCTTCGAAAATCTGATTGGCGACTTGAGCATCGACAGCACTTAAAGGGTCATCTAGCAAAAGAATATCGAAGTCTTTGTAAAGGGCTCTTGCGAGGTTGACCCTTGCCTTTTGTCCTCCACTTAAAGTGATTCCTCTTTCGCCGATCCAGGTTTCATCTCCAGAGTTAAACTTTTCCAAATCTTTTTCAAGTGCGCAGGACCTGATGACTTGAAGATAATGGTCTTGGATTAGATCTTGGCCCATTAAAATGTTGTCTTTTACTGAACCGGAGACTATCCAAGGCACTTCACTTGCGTAAGAAAGTTTTCCATTGACAAGCATTTCACCTTCGGATAAGTGAAACTCTTTCTGTAAAGCTTGAAGAAGAACTGATTTTCCTCCTCCAATTGAACCGATGACCATCAGGAGCTTTCCACGGGATACTTTAAATGAAAGGTTGTAAAGAAGTGATCTGGCTGATGTTTCTTCTAACAGGTTTTCAATTGTAGGGAAATTTTTAGAGGTAGAAGGAAAAAGGGTAAAGGATACCTCTTTTAATTGGATTTGGATTTTTGATTCTGATGGGTTTAGAACTGATGGACATTCAGGAAGTGTTAAAATTCCTGTGATTCTTTTTAACACACCTCTTATGACGAAGAAGGTGTAAATGGCGACGTTGTTTTGATGGACTATTGAAACATGGGTGCTGATGTAGATGTTTATTATCAGGTAAATTTCTCCTAATGTCAGTGGCTTCTTTAACCATGTTAGGTAAACGTAAAATGTTACGAAAATGCATAGACAAACGCCACCCATGCTAAAAATAGTCATCAATGATGTCACATATGCTGACTTGTATCTGAAAGTCATCTCTTTACCTCGAATCTTGCAAATTTTATCTGCCAGGAGGCTTTCCCAGGCGTAATACTTGAAAATCTTGATCCCTTCGATTAGGTTATGGATTAATTTTAGTCTTCTGTCAGAGAGCTCATCACATTTTCCCTTGAAGCTGCTTCCGATGCCAGCCAGGAGAAATATGAGAGGAACATGCAAGATGGAAATCCCTATTCCAATCAATCCCGACTTATCAAAAAAGTAAACAACCAACACACAAGCCACAATGAGAGTAATCGGCGTTCCTATCAAGTACGGACTATAAAGCATCAAATCAAAAAGTTCAAGATCACCACTGATAAGGTTAAGTATTTTCCCTTCATTTATAACATTTTTGTTAGTCTTTAACACTTTTTCTGAAACCATTTGAGTGATCAAGCATTTAAGTTTTCCAGTAAGTAACAAAAGCCGATACTCTGCATTTCCTTTCAAAGTTATTGCCACGAATGAAAGTATCATAAGTCCTGCTATCAAAAGGTTTTCTTTTGTGGAGTCTTTCGAAGGCTCTTGCAAATAATCAATCATTTCTTTCAAAATAACTGCCATGAACAAGCCTTGAATATTGCCAATGATTTGGATCAACGATGATGTGAAGAAATCTTTCCAGATCACTTTGAACAGCGCCCTTGCGAATGAAGGCTTTGAAGAATTTAACTCTTTTTTCCAGGCATTCTGAAGATTGATGAAAGCGTCTTCGAGCTGAAGGTCTTTCGGGATTTCACAAAGTTTTGGCTTTAGTGAATGTCGAAGGTGCCTAAAAAGCCAGGTAAAGAGCAGGTTACTCTTAATACAATCAGTCTTTATGCTCTCTTCAGCCATTTGTAAATTGTGGCTTGCAATTTCAATTAAAATAGTTGAAAGGGTTGAACTTAATATATGCGGAAAATTTCAGGAAAAATTTTTTTTAAAAGTTAGAATAATTAGAGATTGTTTAGATTTTTGAATATTTCTATTTGTTTTAAAGGCCAAATGTCTTCATTTTGATTACCCAAGAAGAGTTTCCTATATATTTAAGATTCCCAAATCTAATATAATTGAAAAAAAATGAATTTGAAAAAAGGTTCAAATAATTTTTCCAAAACTCTAAATATATAATAATAAACACTACATTATTCATTTTATGTTGAATCATAAGTATTAACAGAATTAATTTTAAATATTTGATCTTATAGATGTCCTACACAATTTAGTGTATTCAATCAAAACTATATAATTTACATATTTTTTATCTTAAATATGAGAAATTTCAAGTTGCCAAGTTACTTGAGATATAAATCTTTGATGGCAAAGTAATTCTAAAATAGATATCACAAAAAAATAGATGAGATAAAGAAATAAAAATTGATAATTTTTGAGGTTATTGAATATAGGGATCTATTAAAAACGAAAATTCACAATGAAAGAATAAAGAAATAATAAAGACTGA
Organism: Stentor roeselii; assembly: GCA_006503475.1. Taxonomy (NCBI): domain Eukaryota; phylum Ciliophora; class Heterotrichea; order Heterotrichida; family Stentoridae; genus Stentor; species Stentor roeselii. The sequence goes on from RSEH01000339.1 coordinate 6,342, forward strand.
AATCTATATTATCTAAACCCTAACTAATATTGAAAGTGATGCTAAGATCTGATAAAATACTATTTGACTTTTCAATAATAAAGTCCTTCCTGTGTGCTATATGTCTCAATCTTTTCAAACTATCCACTTTTTTCGATAACTGGTCATTTTCTGAATGCTTCAAATTAAATGTTGAATCAATCATTTTCAACATTATATACTTACTGTCATTGCTTTTGAACAAATATATTTCATAAATTCGATAATAATCAATCTTTTTAAGCTCACTAAGCTCACTATCAAAAATATAAATCCAATGAAATGAATCTGAAAATACAAACTTATTCTTTTTGAATTTTCCCATCATGATTTTCTGATCATGATTTATTAATACCTTAGATTCCTTGAAGTTCTTAATTACTGATTTATTATATGCAGAATATGCTATTCTCTCAAAAGTTAAGGAAGCTTTAACATATGTAATTTCACCATCTGTTATATTATAAACTTTTTTGACTCTTAGCAAATCAGTATCAAGAATTAATATTTTACCAACACAGTTTCCACATAAAATATATGATCCACAAAATGCCAAATTATTAATATAATATTTAAATGATCTACTACAAATATTACTCATTGATTTCAGACTATACAACCATACAGTTTGATAACCATAAACAATAAGTTCTAGTTTTACAGAAATAGAAATATTTGAATAAGGAAAGCAATTCAATACACTTTCTTTAATAGATTTTTTAGTTTCAATATCATATAAATCAATTTTACAGAGATTTCCTGCTATGAATATTTTTTTTTCTAATACTTGAATCGAATGAACCATAACTTGAAAATCAAAAGTTCTTAAAGACACCAAATTAGACTCACTCCACATTTTAATAGTTTTATCACGAGAAGCAGAAAAAAAATTTCTATTGATTTTACAATAGTCTATAGAATTCACTTGATCTGAATGAGCTCGTATATGATCAATAAGTCTAAATGTTTCTATATTCACTAATTGAATGAAACCATCGAAATCTCCAACCATCATTATGTGATTTTTTTTTGCATAGCAACAACAGCTGATGATAATTGATATTAAATTTTTTGATTTTTTTTTAGAATTTTCGATGTTGAAGTTTGTGATGTTGCCATCACAACTTATAAATAAAATATCTTCGATTTTTTCTGTAAATTCAGCATACCTGATACCAGATTTCAAGGTAAGTTTAAATATTAGTGATTTTTTTAAGATATTCCAAAGTCTTAGTGTTCTGTCTTCTGAGCCACTTAAAAAATATAAACTATTTTCTGAAAAGTTCAGGGTTGTAATTGTATCATCATGACCTTTAAAAACAGTTTTAAGTGATTTCTTTTCTAGATTCCATAAGCAGATTAACTTATCATCTGCACCTGAAAGAACAAACTTTTTTGAAGAGTCAAGTTCAAGTGTTCTTATTATTGAACGATGATATCCAAGACAATATAATTGTTTTAAAGTTTTTGAACAAAATACACGAATTCGGCCATCATTTCCACCACTTATTAAAATATTTTGATCGTTTGAATGAAGTAAAATAGTAAAAGTGCTTGTACAATTTGATAAAAATTTATTGAAACCTGATTTAAAATTCTTTTTTCTAAGTTTAAAGGGTGTTACTAATTTTACTGATTGTTTGCTAAGTAAGTGATTTATTTGAGTGGTAAAGTTAAAATTCTTTATATTTATATATGTATTTAAGTATCTTTTGTGATAAAATGACTTGATTATAGACATTTGACTCAGAAATACAAACATAATATGCTTTTTGTACAAATACAATTTGGATGACTTTATTACATTTAAACGTTGTTTGATTTTTTTGTTGTACTCAATTACTTTTGAAATATTTTTGATTTTTGTAATATTGTGAATAGAATTTTTGAAAATATGATCTTTTAAGTCTATTCCCATAATTACTTGACTTTGGCAAGAACATCTATATCTTGATGTATTCGACATTACTCTTATTGTTTTATATTTAAATAAAAGTAATATCTAAATCTTTTATTTAGATGTCTATCTTTAAAATAATCATTATGAGTAAAATATAATTTAACCTTATAAACATTTAGATATTAGTAAAATCGATTGAATCCAATCTTTAAAATGATATTCATAATTTAGTAGGCTATGTTTGATTGAGTCACCTTTATAAATTTTTTAGATTCAATTGTTACTAGAGTCTAAATTTATAAAATAATTAAGTTTTTATGTATATAACTTAGTTAAACTATTTTATGGTAATCAAATTAATCATCACATTAGGCTTGAACCTCTAAATTTTTTATTAGATAGCATCAACATCTAACGAAGCCAGTTGTATATGCATTTCACAAGCAACGCTTAATAATTTGAATAATTTATCTAAAATATAAAAGTTCGAAATAGATTTTCGCAATAAGCATTATATTCTTCATCTAGAATCAATTTTCTTGAAATTTTTATATAGATGCATATGTTTAGGATATAGATCTAAGAAAATATCATATTGTTTGGAGATAAAGTATACTTATTAAGATTTTAAATATTAAGTAAACTCTATAAAAGACAATTTGTTCTTCATCAACCTAATAAAAATATTCGCATACTATAGATGAATATTATATAAAGGGTATTCTTAATTTAGCAAAACTTAAAAATTATACATACTCAGAGTTATAGATTCCTTAGAGTGTCAAAGATTATATAGAAAGAGAAATAAATTAACTGTTTTAGATAAATTTATTAATGAAGAAATATATTCTTAGAGTAAATCTTTTCAGATTTATTAATCTTTAACATATTCTGAAAAATTGAGTTTGAACCTCATTAAGATTTTTTTTTAATTTTTATCATCAACTGCATAAAGCTTAGTTATAGTATAAAAATTGACAAAATTTAATATATATCTATGTGAATTCAATAAAATTACTTCTAATTCAAATTAAAATAAGGATATTCAATATTTTGATGAAGCTCTAATATTCGAAATAAATTTTTTGTATAATAGAAATGCTTAGTTTAAAATTTTATAAATATTCAAGAGTTTATCATTAATAAATTAGAGATATATCTTGGGATTATAAGACTTTAACTCCAAGAAGTAGCTAATAAATTTATAGATATCATATTTATACTTTAAAATTATATCATAGTAAAGGTGAATTGATATATTTGGACCTAATTTGTATCTAATTTTTGTAGACCTAAAATTGTAGGTGATTTATAAAATATATAGACATCATTTGTTATTTAATAAAATTTAATTTTTGTAGCATATGTATTGATAAAATTAATGATTTAATATAATTCAGGTAAACCTGATTCTAAATCAAATTATAATTCGATTAAAAAGAAAACACATATAAATGAGTTTCATGAATTTTCTTGATCTTCGGTGAGATATGTAGAAGTATAATTAGGAAGCATTTCATTACAATTGAGATAAATTCAATAAATTTTTATCAATTTCTCAAATTCAATAAATAAGAGTTATTACTTTGATTCAAGCGCATAATTTTAATAGTACTTCAATATTCGAATTGTGTATTAATGATAGTTTCTTATTTTTTCTTAAAGTCAATTTCGATAATCCGAAAATTATTTAACTTTTTGTTTCAATTCAGGTCTGTAAATAAAAAACTAAATCAAGAGGATAATATATTTAGACTTAAATAAAAAATTATTAAAGAATAAGAAATTAATATCTTGATACAAATTGCGACTTTAACTGAAAGTAGAGATAATTATTATTTAACTTAAACTTAAAGAAGTCAATTCTTAAAGGAGCTTAGTAAGTTTCAATTGGTAAAAATAGATTTTGTTCCAAATTTAAATAGTTTTCCTTTGGTTCTTGGAATTCTTTGAAGCTACTTTGAGAAAAATAAAAAACCCAGAATATTGGAAGTTTTGATAATAAGGTGATTTTTTGTTGATATACTATATTTTAACTAAATATCACAAACTTGTAACAAACCAAGAGATTTTAATTTTAATTATGATTCTTTGTTACTTTTAGAGTATTTTAATCATTTAATGTAATTTTATGCTGATTTAAAAGCTTGAATAAGTTCATTTTCAGTCTAAAAAAATAATAAAATATTATAGCTTCGTTTATATAATCTATTGTTTTCATTAGTAATGTATCTTCAAGTTTTTTCTGTTTGCTCATAGATAATCAACCAATTCCTTTAAGTTATATATGCTATATTTCAGAATAGACTCAAGAGATATATCATAAAAATAAGAGAGACTTTATAATTATCTAATTGTAAGTATTTTATAATTCCTTCGATAAGTAATAGCAGATGAATTCTTTGATTGATTTCATACTAACTTTGAGTAAACTAAAGATATCTGGATATTGTTTCTTTGATGATAGAGTAGTTCCGATTAAAAAACTTACTCTGATATCTCACTCAAAGAAATCTAATTCAGTAATTATTTATTTCGAATGTATTCACTAGGCAAATCTTTGTTAAGATCAAAGTTCAAATTTTTGAGAGAAATATATATGATATTATTTAAATATTGAAGAATATTTGTTAAATTTAAAACTTCTCAAGTAAGGTTTTGGTTTTTCGCTTAGCTAAGGATATTTTTAAGCACAGAGTCATTATCAGTTGATATAGATTAAAGAAATTCTAATTTTTATATTGATTCAATTCTTTATAAAAATTTTATAGACCTAAGCTGACTCCATTTCATTTATTTTATTTTACCAAGTGTTTATTGTAAAATTCTATAAGAAATTATCGACATAATATAGGATAAAATATGTAGCTTATCTTATTCTTAATATAATAATCTTAAATATGATTGACCTAAAGAAAATGGTGTTTCTTGTGGGCGAAATTATTCAAATTATTAATTGAATATGATTATTCCTAAATCCTTATCTAGTAAATCAAGCTTTTCAATATATCTTTCTTTAGTATAAATAGATCCATGAGTGATTATTCCAAATTGATTATATTTACTATTATTTAATAAAATTGAACTTTGTTAATAAACTATTATCTTATGATTATGTTTTTGTTCTTAAGGTTATTTTCTTAGGTGTATAAAATTTTTAACTATCGAATATATGATATAAAAGGACTATATATTCATACTAACTATTTTTAAACTTTAAATAATATTTAAACAATTCAGCTTCAAATCGAAATCTATAAATGGCAACATCTAAGTCTCCTAAAAGAGCCAGACAAGAGATAATGAAAACTCTTGAAGAAGACAATGCCAGCGAAGAGTCTGTGCTTCAAAAGAAGATATATAAATACTACTCAAGGTACTCGAAATATCAACATAAAAGTTATTCATGGCCGATGAAAGTCTTTGAGAAACAACATTCGAGTCAGGTAAGATGCTGTTCTTACTCCCCCGATGGAAATTATTTAGCAACAGGATCAGGAGACAAAAGAGTTAAGATCTGGAATATAAAAGAGCAAAAAGAAGAGTTCAGCTTAAACGGACATTTAGATATGATTTATTGTTGCTCTTACTCTCCAGATGGAAATTATCTGTCAACTGGATCATATCAAGATATAAAAATCTGGAATATAAAAGAAAGAAAAGAAGAGTTCACTTTAAATGGACATTCAAGTTGGGTTAATTGCTGTTCTTACTCTCCTGATGGAAATTATCTAGCAACAGGATCAGAGGATAAATTAGTTAAAATCTGGAATCTTAAAGAACAAAGAGAAGAATTCGTTTTCAATCAACATTCCTATCCAATAATGAGCTGTTCTTACTCTCCTGATGGAAATTATCTGGCAACTGGATCAGAAGACAAAACGATTAAAATCTGGAATATAAAAGAACAAAGAGAAGAGTTCTTTCTCACTGGACATTCAAATTGGATTAAATGTTGTTCTTACTCTCCAGATGGAAATTATCTGGCAACAGGATCAGAAGACAGAACGGTTAAAATCTGGAATTTAAATGAAAAAAGTGAACAATTCACTCTTTATGGACATGCAGGTTCAGTATATTGCTGTTCTTACTCTCCTGATGGAAATTATTTAGCAACTGGCTCATTTGATAAAACAGTTAAAATCTGGAATATTAAAGAACAAAGAGAGCAGTTTACTTTTAATGGAAATTCATCTTGGGTTTGTTGTTGTTCTTACTCTCCTGATGGGTATTATTTGGCAACTGGCTCATTTGATAAAAAGGTGAAAATCTGGAATATTAAAGATATTAGAGAAGAGGTCAGTCTTACTGGAGATTCAGTAAATTACTGTTCTTACTCTCCTGATGGGAATTATCTGGCGATTGGATCAGAAGATCGAATCGTTAAAATCTGGAATATAAAAGAACAAAGAGAAGAAATAAATTTGGATCTTAATCATGAAGAAAATAAAGATAGTAAATTTTGTGATTGGGAAAAATTTCAAATAAAGGAAAGATCTTCAATTACTATCCCAATATATTCTAAATATGGATTATTTAAAATTGTATGTTGCGATAATGGTAACATTAGAGTTCTGAATAGTTCAAATGGTAAAGAAATCTTTGTTTTATCTTATGGTAACTCAAGTGTTAAAGGTTTGTTTTGTATTCAAAATGAAAGATTTCTAATAGCCCTTTACAAAAAAAACATATTTAAGATAACTTTTTGGAACAAATTATTATATATAATTCATGAGAATCTATCAAGATTCATCATTGAAAGAAAAGATATTAAATTATTATTTAAAGATGCAAAAGTGGCCAAATTTATATTTGATTACAATAATGAATATAATCTAAGTAAAGTTAAAATTGAAATGCAACTTGTAAGTATAGTCAGCAAGTTTTTTTTTGAATCAATTAAGAATAGAAATATTCAAATGGCTCTGGATTTATGTAAATATATTGTTAAATTTGCAAAATTAAATTATAAAATTTGCCATCTTGAAAAGGATGTCAGTATCATCCTCACAAAATATTATAGTGATACAAAAAATAAAAGAAATGATATTAAAGGGAAATATGATCTACAGATATTAATGTTTTACTATGACACAATTAGAAAAAGTGATGAAAATCAAAAGATAAGGATTTTATTGAATAAGCTAATCAAAATTAGAGAATTTGAAAATTTTAAGATTCAGATCTATGACCCTTGGAGCATTTTAGAAACGAAAAAGTTTATTAATATTGAAGAGCTCTCAGAAAATAATTTATTTAAAACAATAAAATATAAAGATTTTAGTATCGAATTTTTCATATCATTTTATTCTACAAGAAAAGTGCTTGTCAAGAAATATGTATTAAATGAAAAAATTAGTAAAGAACGAAAAAGACTAATTATGATTGAGTTAAAAAAAGAAGCAAAGTGCTATGAGTTATTAGAAAACTATAGAAGTGATAATAACTATTTTTGTGAATACTTTGGTTCAATTAATTTAAAAAATAATTTTTCAATAGTCATCAACAGTGATTATTTGGATCTTTTTACATTGATTGATGAATTAAAAATTCTTAAGTCAAAAGGTGAATATAATCTTCCAGTAACCCAGCTAGCAATTATTGTTAATTCTTTAGTTGAATCATTTGCATTTTTAGCAAGCCATAACATTCTACATCGTTCTATTAGTTCATCTTCATTATTAGTTGATGAAAATTTTAATTTTTCAATTATCGATTTTTATTTCGCAGCAATAAAAATTGATGATATATGGTATGAGTCTTTAGATAGTTCTTTAAATCAGTATAAATCTCCTGAAGAAGAAATAGAAAATTCGAAATTAGATCTAGAAAAATGTGATGTTTACTCATTGGGTTTAGTTATTCTTCAGTTAACTCACTTGGTAGATGTCTCAGAATTAAAGCAAAATTTAGAATCATATATTCAAGTACTGGAAAGAATGAACTTGAAATGGTTGCAAACTTTACTTGGAAAGATGTTATGCAAATCTGAAGATCGTTTATACTTTTATCAACTTAGAAAATTTTTAGATTGTGAGGAAACCATTTCAAATTCAATACATTAGTTAATAAATAATTTTAGAAATATTCATAATAGATCAAAAGATTTGAAATACTAATAAAGATCGATTAGCTAAGGGATTCATATCAAATACGATTATGTTTCAATTAAAATTTGATGTATTTTAACTTCTTGAAGTTTCTGGACTCTTGGGCCTTTAATAATTTGGATTTTTAAATATAATGGTCTACTTAAATGTACTGATTAATAATATCTAATATTTTGCACAGAATAAATGCTAATAATGTTTTCCTATATAAATTTTTTTCGAATATATCTTATGGAGTGATAAATCTTTTTGTTTTATCATGTTTCTTAACGCAACACAGATACTAAAGACGGAATTCTTATCTGCATATCCTGTAAAACAACTGTCCGATTTTATGATTAGCATAACAATTTATATCAAATTATTCACTAAAATTATTCTTCATAAACTATCCTTTAAACATTGAAACATCACGAAAATCCAATCATAGCAATTCTAATTCCCAAATATTGAATAATGTCTATCTAGTGTTATGAATCAATATAAATTATAGATCAAATTACAAAAACAGCTCAAAACAAGATCTCTTCTTCTTTGACAAACCAGTTACAGTAAAATATTATAGCAAAAGGTTCCTTGAAGCCCTTAGGTAATAATTACATAAGAATTACCAATACAAGACAAGTTTCCTTCATGAATGCCATTTCCATAATTTCTAAGTTACCTATACAAGACAATTTTCCTTCATGAATACATTTCCATAATTTCTTAGTTAAACCTAACTCAAACATCTCCTAAACAATATCCATGAATAAAAAATCAAGCCAATCAAATCTATCAAACCTAACTCACCCTTCCTTCAATCTTCCTAAAAAAAATTCCTAAATCAAAAAGTTCATCATTCCAAAAAATCTCTTTTCTCTCATCAAACCAGTCCTAATTAACACCTAACCAAATAAAATGGAAGGCTTAGAATTGAAGCTTCTCTCCGGAACAGAGACAGTATCAGCATCAAAGAACCGAATGGACATCATAATGCGTGACCTACGCAAATGGAACCCATTCCACAACATCCCATTCGCAGGCCACACAGGAGCCGTATGGTCATGCGCCATGACATCAGACAATTCAACTCTTTTTTCAGGTTCTGAAGACTGTTCAGTAAAGATCTGGGATGTAAAGTCCCAAGCTTTGCTTGGGACCCTTTCAGGCCACGAGGGATGCGTGAATGGCTTAGAAGTGACTTCAGATGATCAATTTCTTATCTCAGGTGACTGGGAGGGTAAAATTTACATGTGGAACTGGAAAAGCCAGGAAAAAGTAGCAGAGTTTGAAGGTCATACAGCAGGAGTTTATTGTTTCGCAATGACTCGAGATGGAAAGTTTTTAGTCTCGGGCAGTGGAGACTACACTGCGAAGATCTGGAATATTCAAGAAAGAACTCTTGTGGCGTCGCTGGCTTGTGATGAAAACTCAGTCTTCGGATGTGCTGTTACTCACGATAGCAAAGAAGTCATTTGTGGAGGCTGGGGAGGTGAAATCCGTATTTTTGACTTCAGCTCTTTTGAAAAGACTGAATCATTCAACCCGAATGCTGGAGTCGTTCAATGTTTAGGAGTCACTTCAGATAAGAAGTATGTTATTTTTGGGACTAGGAATAATTTGGTCCTGGTTTACAATTTTTCTGACAAGACTGAGTACTGCAGGTTCACTTCTCATGAGAACTGGGTAAGAAACTTGGTGATCATGTCAGACAATATTCACTTTATCACTGTCAGTGCTGATAAGAGTATCAGAGTTTTTAATATCAGAGATAGCAAGGAAGAGTTGATGCTTGAGGGAAGTGAAGGTTATGTCTTTGGCGAGTATATCTCGAAAGATGGAAAATATCTGCTCACTGGCGCTTCTGATAAAATTATGAGACTTTGGACTGTCGGACAAGGAGTCAGAGCACATAAGTTAAAAGGACATGATAAGACTATCATGTCCTTAGCAATCAGTAAAGATAATAACTACGTTGTTACTAGTTCTGAAGACCAGACAGTTATCATCTGGAATATGAAAACTCATCAACATGCAAAACTCACGGGACACTCTGGAACTGTATGGGCTGTCGCTTTGAGTAGTGATATGAAATATATTGCAAGTGGTTCTGCAGATAAGTCTTTGAAAATCTGGGATTTTAATGATATGGGATGTATTGAAACCTTAACGGGACACTCGGCTACCATCTTTTGCGTCACTTTCACACCAGACTGCAAGAAAATCATTTCAGGAGGACAGGATAAAAATTTGATAGTTTGGAGTGTGGAAGGACGAAACTTAGTTAAGACACTTGAAGGCCACACTGACACAGTTTTCACAGTAAAGGTCTCAAACGACAAGAATTTCATAATATCAGGAGCCGCCGACTACACAATCCGTATCTGGGACCTAAAAGACCAGAAGCAAGTAGAAAAAATCGAGACCCGGGGAGGTATGATCGAAAGCGTAGCTTTAAGTTTCGACGACAAGTTCCTGGCATTAGGAGACCGAGCCTCGAAGGTGCAGATTTGGGACTGGAACGAGCGAAAGCTTTTAAAAAAGTTCCATCACCATAAAAAATGGGTAAAAAGCGTAAACTTTTCATCAGACGGCAACATTTTCGCCTCAGCTTCAAATGATTCAACAGTTCGTCTTTGGAACGCGCAAGAGGAGAGACCCGAGCTGACTCTTCGAGGACACAGCAGCAGTGTTCGATGTGTGGGGTTCACAAGTGACGGAAAAAATGTAGTTTCAGGTGGAGAAGACGCTTGTCTTATCATTTGGGACGTCGCAGACACCAGTGCTGCTGACTTGACTGACATCGGAGGGCCGATTGACAGTTTCTTGTTCAAGGCGAAGATCAAAGGAAAGATTGCTCCAACTGAACTTACCAGTGAACAAGTTTTCAGCGACTTGAGGGTCAACCTTGCACATATTTACGCTTATCTCGGGTATGAGGACCTTCTTCTTGATGCCCTTCGGCTGGGCACTGACATACGCGTTGACGGCGAAGGCCACTCCCCGCTTTTTTACGCTCTTCAGAGGTCTACACAAGGATGCATCGATAACATCCTCGCATTCATGATTGAAATTAAAGAAGAAAACCTTGAAAAGTTCTTAAACTTCGGAAATGCCATTAGAGACGACTTCGCCATTTTACTTGATAACAGCTCAGTACAACTTCCTGAATTCTTACAAGCTGCTTATTATAAAGTCCCGAATCTTCCGAATTTCGCTGCTCCCAATCAGGACTTGCCGATTATTTACTTTTCTAATTCAAAGAATTTGGACCCGGGTAATTTCGTTTATGATGTCAAAGCAGTGCCTGAAGATATCAAAGAAATTCCTATTGAGTTCAGGGCTTTGCCTTTTGCTATTCATTATGATAGCGGGTCTTTAGGTAGCATTGACTTGTTAGACAGCATTGCCCAGTGCCCGAATTCGAAAATTCTAGAGACTGACTTTGTAAGAGCTTTTATTCGGACCAAGTGGAACAATCTTTGGCTGTTTACTTTGATCCTGACAGGACTTATGTGGAGTAACGTCGTGTTGATGTCGATTTTGATGATTTTAGCTACTTTTAAAGATGCAGAGACCAAGCCTCTTGACCGGTCCTACATTCCGATAGTCTTCGCGTTTATCACAGTGAACGGACTGATCACTTTTTACGAAATCGTGCAGGCCATGTCGACCGGGTGGTCGTATTTCATTGACTTCTGGAACGTTATCGACATGTTACGCTTTTGTCTCTGTTTTTCTTGGAGTTTCTTGATCTGCAGTTATCCTCATGAAACTCCTGGAATTTACTATCTCGGCTTTTTCATGGTCATCATCAACTTCTTCAGGTCACTTTCTGGCTTTCGTGCTTTTGACTCGACACGGTTTTACACTCGGCTGATTTTCAGAGCTTTTGATGATTCAATCGCGTTTGTCTTGGTGTTTTTTTACTCAACTGCCGCATTTGGAATGATTAATTACTCGTCGATGGACCCGCAGACGTTCAAACAACCTGACTTTTCACTTTTTTCTATCTGGCAGGCCCCTTACAACCTGAACATGGGCGACATTGTCTCTGACCCTACTCCTCTTCAGTATGTTTACTTCATGCTTGCCTCTGTTATTAATGTCATCATCATGCTCAATCTTTTGATCTCAATTCTAGGAGATTCTTTTGAGTCTTTTCAAAATGAAGCCCAAGGAATTGACTGCCTTGAAATGACTGAGTTTGTAATTGAACTCGAAACACTCATGTTTTGGAAGAGAAATAGCATTCAACCGAAAAAGTTTCTTCAGGTTTGTAGGAGTTTGGAAAGTGTTAATGCTGGGGAATGGGAGGGAAGGTTGAAATTGATTCTTGATAGTAATAAGAGTTTGAGGAAAGAATGCCTTCTTAACTTTGAGAAACTGAATAAGAAGATTGATATTCTGATGAATAAGAAATAGAAGAGTTTAGGTTAATTAGCTTAAGGATTTTAGAATTTTTAGAGATTAAGGGTTGATTTAGATTGTTCAATCAAAAGCTTTGAATGATTTGGACTTTTGTGTGAAGGAGTAAATGATCAAATTACCTACTCCTGCATGTTGATATTATGCTAACGATGGATATTTGAAATGACCAGCTGATCAGCTTTAATACTTCAAAGCTATAAAGCAGCTATGATTGAGATGAAGAGTTAGGAGGGTATTTAAAGACTTCATGATAATAAATTCAGACTTGGTGATATCAACTGTGGTTTCATCCAAAAGAAGTAAAGGAAAAAGAAATGATCTGTAAATCATATAAAAAAAAATCAAATTACTGAGCCTGGTAGGTAAGTGTGTGAATTATATCAACCATGGAATATCGATTTTAGGCTCTAGCCACTCATGCTCTAAACATTTAATAAGAGAACTTTAATTGACAGACTCTACAGGCTTGAACCGAACATGCTTTTATTCACTTACCAGGATATATAGTATGTGCAATTGTCAAAGATAATATTTTGAACAGATTAAGAGCTAAAAATATTTTTTAATGTTTATCAAAGAATTTTTGATATAAAAGATCTGAAAAATTGTTAATAAATGCAAAAGCTTATATTGAAATCTTGTTGATCAATTTTAAATAAAGAAGTCCAACTATTATTATAGAAAATCAAAGTCAAGTGCTCTTACTTCTGCTATATTCTTTATGATTACTTTAAAGTTTGGATCTCTCGCACTGGAAATAGAGTTGTATAGTACTATACTCTCCTATTTTGATAATTTAAGTATGTACTTTAAACTTATCTTCAAATATTTCTCTAATTCAAATTATTATTTATTTTAATATACATAGTTTGACTAGAAATGCAAGGTTTGGTTATTCTAAGATATTATTTCAATCCTAAATAATGATCACTATAATCAATGACATAGAATCATAATAGTTTAAAGTTTCGCAAGGAATTTGATAAATTTATTTAAGGAAAATTGCTATATAATAAAGTCTTATGCATATTAGAAATAAGATAAAATTAATAAAAGAGGATAATATAATATAAAAAAACTATAAAACCATTGAAGATTTTTTATTACTACTTTTGTAGGATTATCTAAGGATAAAAACCAATAGGATACTCGTTTCCTGCCCATTATTTTCTCAATAAATTTAATCATGAAATCAGCGTCAAAATCTCTATTTGATATAAATCACTTTAATTAGTCATAATCCTATTTAACTAATAATATCATTTCACTTTTTAAATTGATAGTATATTTACCAAATAAACATTCATCAATAAGGTTGAACATCTATGCTAAAAAATGTGCTAATCAAAATTCCTTGAACCAAAATTCCAGCTTCTTCAAGCACTTTAATTTTGAAAATTTCATTAAATTAATTTTTTTCATAAATTATTTTCAAAACATCCTCAAAAAAAAAACTCAGGTCTTTCCAGGTTCTGCTTTGAAAATGCATAAAAATTTTAAAATCCACTAAAAAGTATAAAAAATCCCTCAAAACAAAATTTCAGCCATATTGAATTTATCCTATAAAATGTTGTATGCCTTGTTGTTTATTTTCTCTTGTTCTGCGCAAGATCCGATCATCGGCAGTTTGAAAATCGAGAGTTTCTCCCCTGAAACCTCGAAGTTGCCGAGGTCCTCGATGGAAACGTTGACTTTGAGTTTCTCGATCGAAATTAATGAAGGCATCCAGATTCCACTAGAGCCTGCTCTAGTTAATCTTCTAGTTTACAGATATGATGATTTATGGAAGAACATAACCACCCAGGCTTTTGAGTGGCAGAGTGGAGACTTCTCAAATATCTTCTTGCCTGAAGGAGAGTTCTATTTAAGTCTTTATTCAAGTAACTTGAACCCTTGGATTGGAAGTCGTTTTTACGTTGAGGAGCCCAGAGCTGACCTTAGAATGAATGAATTGGCTAAGGATAGTTTTTTAATGGTTTCCAATAAATTCTGCTTTACTCTTTTAGATCAGTTTCAAAACTTGTGGAATCAAAGTGTTAAGAACTTTCATTGCTCTACAGGCGGAACGGACCTGGCTTATGAAGGAGATGAACTTTGTGTTAATCAAATCTTTATGGAAAGTGGAGCTGGGTCTATGTATGTCGAATGCAATGAGGAGTTTTTTGAGTTTGGTATTTATGTTAATAAACTTGAGATGAGGTTTGAAAAGTTTCAAGCTCCTAGTTTTAGCACAGACTATCTTAATGCTTGTGTTGTACTTGTCTGTAATGATACCAGATATGTGGAAGAAGATGGAAATTTCCAAGTTTCGATTGAAGTCAGAGAAAATAAATTAGAAAATGATCTGCCTTGCTCTGGATTCGTCCTTGATGGAGCCATAAACTCTTCATTTCATTTCGGAAAAGCAAACTTTGAGATGATTAAGGTACTTTCAAATGGAAGGTTTGAGCTTGCTGTTGTGTCTTTTGGCTTTCCAATAATATTTTCTCAGAGATTCATGGTGACGAATTTCATAAAATCTGTAGAACTATATCCATCTTCTAAACCTATGCATTTTCATTACTTTGAAATGCTTTTAAATGCGATTGGTGATGATGGGAATTTGTTTAAAAGGCAGTTTGATTTGGAAATGAAATTTAATGATTTTTATTGCATCAGTCACACATATGATTGCTATAATTCAATATGCTATAAATGTCTTCCGTTAAGACTACGAAATGAAACTATATTGTTGAAGCTTGTAGACAAAGTATATGAGAGCTATATATTTGAGCAGAATCATACTTTTACTGTTCTTTTTAATCCAAATGCTAAAGTAATGATTTATATTCATGATTCTAATAACTATTATCCTTATCCTTCTATGAATTATGATAGTATTTATATAAGGTACTATATACAGGATGATTATCAATTATTTTATGATATACCTTGCTATGTAGACAACAATTATATTGAAAGAAAATGTATTTCGGAAAGATGCTCTTATAATGAATCTGTTGAGAAAATTCCTACTTATTGTAACAGATATTGGTATGATCAGACCTATAGTTATACAGATTGGAATTATATAAACTCTATTGGAGAATACGTTTATTCGATTCCTTTTATAAATGATTTAAGTGCAGAAACAGAATTAATAAGCATTTCATCTTTTGTTTACTATACAGAATTTTATAATATTGAAAATATATACTCAAATGAAGAATCTACATTTATTTTAAAACTTAAAGGACCTGATGGATTTCCTTATATTAAATGTAATGATGTCAAAATTGATTCTAATGGCCTTGAAAGTAATTTAACTTTTCGCCTATGTGAAGGATATCTAGAATCAAGTATGACTTTTAATTCAAATGGGTATCATTGGGTAAAAATAAGTTCAACTCATATGAAAGAAACAAGTGACTACTTATTTTTTGTTGAACCAAAAATAGAAAGAAAAATAAAAGAAGTTCAAATAAGCACTAATTTGAATACTACTGATTTATTTTATATTCTCTTTACTACTTCATCAATTTATGATGAAGATCTAGATTGCCTTCCTGACATTATTATCCCAACTATTAAATTTATTAATAAAGAAAACAATGAAAAGTATAAAATTAATTCAGAAGTCTCTTGCGAAAATAAAACTTATAACATCACAAGCCTCAGTATAGTCAATCCAGGAAAATACTCTGTTGAAATCCATTCAGATCAATTCAAAAGAAAAATACTTGACAGCCAAATAATAGTTGAAGAAAAGATCTATGATATAACAATAAATCCTCTTCAAGCAATCTATAAAAATCACCCTTTTGAAATTTCATTCAATATATTCAGCTCCCCTTCTACATCATTCCAATCAAAAAATACATTCTTATTAGAATCTGAGAGTATTTTCGGTCAAAACACTTCAGTTAACTCAAAATGATTATTGAAATTTTACATATTTTGTAGCATTGAAGGATCAATAAATTTGAATATAAAAGATTTTCATAGTGCCTTCTCCAAGGATTTCATACTCAACGTAAAATCAAACAATGATAAGCAACTTCTTATTTCATCTATTTCACCTATTGTAAGTTTTATTTAGCCAAGTGATTCAACAGACTTTTTTAAAATTCAAGTAAATTGCAGTGGTTCAGCAGGCAATTTTGAATATATAATTGGATTAATCCCTATTGATACAGTCTCAGGAACTATGATTTTGGGAGCAACAACGAAAATATCAAATGAAACTTTAATTGAATTTGAACATTTAAATATCGAATCTTCAGGGACTTTTTTAATTTCGGTTGATTCTTCTGATGATTTATCAGGAACCAGTTATTTTCCAATTATAATAAAAAATCGAATACTTAATGTAACACTGGAAACTAGCAGTGAAATCGCAGCATATACTGAAGCGACCTTCGTAGTTCGGATATTTGGAGAGGATGAAAACCTTTATATCGGAAATATCGAAGTGCTTTTAATTGTTACAGACTTCATTGGAGAAGAAAAGATTTTTGCAAATTATGGAGAAGCTGTATTTAAAGGGTATTTCAATAAAACTGGAGCAAAAATCATCACTGCAAGAATTAAAGAATCAAACTTCTCAGTTTCGGTTGTAATTGTAATAATTGATCCGAAATTTTCTGCTGTTTTTGAGAAAATTAGTCCGATAGTAATTTGTAATTAGCCTTCATTGAGCAAAGACTTCTTTAATTGTTCTGTAAAAATCGTTGACTCTTTCACTCAGAAGAAAATGATGGGCATTGAAAAAAGACTCAGACTTTCTTTGATACCTGTTGATGAATCAAGATGTTCTGGAAGTGTTATTCAAGGAGACATTGAAGTAAATAGCATTGATGGAATTGCTAATTTTGTAAATATTAAAATACTTTCTTCAGGCAAATTTAAACTTGCAGCGAATTATTCGAGTGTAGAAATTGGTTATAGCAGAATTTTACCAATTACTAACTTTATTCACTCTACAAAGATAATAAATCCTGAAGAGCCATATTTTGTTTATGATATTGTTTATTACAGAATAGCTGCTTATGGAGATGATAATAATATTTTTTTGAGATACATAAATAGTTATATCCAATCATCTTCTGGCGTTGCCATTACTGGTCAATATTTTGATTACGGTTATCATTCTATATGGTGCTATTCTTATATAACTTGTATGGGAAATTATACCATAGAATTAATGATCTATGATTTTGAAAAATTTTTAAATGAATATGAAATTGTTTCTGCACCTAATCCATATGCATATTTAAATATAGTATTATTAGATTACTATAGAGACTATCCTTTTCCTTCTTTAAGCTCGGATTATTTCGGAGGATTAGAACAGCCGGAGTACATTTGTATTCAGCTCAAATCATTAAGCATGGATTATATGTTTTATTACTACAACTCTTTTTGCAACAAACTATCTGTTAATATTTTATGTGAATCAGGTAGCTGTTCAAGTGAAAAACTGGAATATGAATACTTTGACTTTTATAGATGGCTTCATTACGACCATTATCACCATGAGTATTATTTGAAATGTTTTAAAGTGAAAATTCTGAGTAACGGTGACTTTAAATTAATATTTTCATTGCCAGGAGCTAAAGATGTAGTCCTGTCTGATAATGGTAGAGAAAAGATCTTAAATATAACAAATTTTGTAAAATCAATAACTTTTCAAACTATATACTTAAATCCTATTTTGAATGAAGATTTTCAAGTTCTTTTCCTAGTCTATGGAGATGATGACGTTTTATATTCGAAAAAAAATAATCTTACAATTAGTTCTGATTGCTTTTCCGAAGAAACAATAGTACTATGTGAAAAAGGAATTGCTTTGACTAATCTAACTTTTACTATTACTGGGTCATGCTCAATTAATGTAAAGTCAACTCATAACAATCAAAAGTCTTGGACGTTTAATGTAACATCTCAAGCAAAAGATTCATCAAAGACAAAGAGCTTAGAAGTGAACCCAATAGTAATTTCTAATTAGCCAAAGACTTCAGATGATCAATTTAACATAACATTAAACAAGGAATCCATTCCTTATACAGATTCATTTCCAAATCTCACAATTATGCCCCAAGATAAGTCAACTGGTTCTGTAATAAAATGTGCTAAAATCACAAACGATTCATTATCGATCAACTATAATTCCTGCCGAATTTTATCATCAGGAAGTTTCTTTATAGTTTTTCAAAATATTACTTTTGATGAGACTTTATTAAAAATTTCAAATAAAGTGAAATCAGTATTGTCAGTTTCAAATAAATCTCAAGTTTTACTCAACGAGTTATTTGAAGTTAAGGCATTGGTTTTGGGGGAGGATAATTTAACATATCATAACTTTGCATCAATTGAAATCAGTAATAATGAGATTATTGGACAAAAAAGATCAACTTGTAAAAATAATCAATGCACCTTCCTTGTTTCATGCATAAAAGAAATGAGTTTCAATTTGATTTACATCATCTATTCTCTAAATAATGATACTCAATATTTTGAATCATCAATGTTAAGATGCATAGCAGGAGAAAAAAATTTTATGTCACTTTCTCTGGTGCAAAATACGGAAACATTAATTCAATATCTAAATGCTTCAAGTGTTTTCGAAATTAATATTCAATTTAACTTAACTAATATTAATAAATACATAAATCAACCTGTGCAAATAAAAATCTTACCAATCATAGAAAACTATAACCAAGAAAATATATTAATACTTAACACTCTTACTTTAGAAAACTCATCATTAATTTTTGATAATATGACCATAGAAAACCCAGGAAAGTACCTAGTTTTTGCATGCCTTTCAAACATTTTACATATAAGCTCATTTATTTATCGTCAAGAATTGATAGTGAAAAGTCCTGCTAGTTATATAAAGATTTTTTTGCCAGAAAGAATAAGTGAAATAACAAATTCAAAGATTGAAGTTAAATTATTTAGTTTGAGTAATGATCTTTATACAGATCAATCATTTGAAGTCACACTAGTAGTTAAAGATACTGAATCAAAAGAATATAAATCCACGATCAAAAAAGGAGTATCTTTATTTTTGATCAAGCTTTTATTGTCAAAAACTTACTCTTTTTTAGCGAGAGTAGAAAACTTAAATTTTAATGACTCAATACAAGATGTTACTTTTGAAAAGAGCGAAGTAGACTATAGTCTAAAAATTCTAGGAGTGAATAGCGAAGATCTCATGGATTTCCCATCTCTTAGTTGGGACTCATCTAATATACTAGTCGGAGTGTATGATATTTCTGGAACTATCTTTTTGAACTCAGTAAATGGGTTAATTCTAAACCTGAGTCTTGTTCCAATATCTAAATTCTCAGGCTCAATTATAGAAGGTGCACTATATACATATGTAACTAATGGCATAGCCAATTTCACAAATATTTTTATAAAATCTAGTGGATTCTTTGAAATAAGTGTAACCTGCATGAGCTGCATTGAAACCAAGAGTCAAGTCTTTGAAATTACAAACTTTTTGATAAATTATGGATGTGTCGGATGTCCAGTAGAAAAAAAATATCCAATATATAAAATAAATGATTTATTTATCAACACTACTGCTGATGATCTTAATAAATATAAAAGGCCAATAAACGTAAATTTTTATGATGTTTCAAATATTATCATAAATTTAACAAGTGTTGAGGGGCAAATAAAATGGTATGGTTATAAACTTGGGCGAGCAAGTTTCAAATTTTCTATTCTTTCACAGAATTACAGCTTTGAGTTCGAAATAGTAGAAAATCCTGATTCAATTATAATTATAACTGAGAATATAGTACCTCGAAGAAGTAGCGATTCTTTTTATATAGATGTGACACTTCCTAATGACTTTTCCTACATACTTTTTAACTTTACCATCGAGCTTGTGACTTTAAATCGATCAAAGCCCTTGATGAGTACTTCAACTACAAATATAATAAAAGATTGGGATAGAATGTGGGAAATAAGTTACTGGTACTCTGAATATTTAAGACAAAGATTTTGTCGTTTCAGTAATATCAGAATTTATAATTCAGGCTTTTCTTACATACGAGTGACAATGCCTGGTCTCAGACCTGCTAACAGTAATTTGTTTAACATAACCAATTATGTAAAGGAAATAATTGTAAATGTTGACAACTTCACAGTGCCAATGTACTATTCAGTTGATCTTGCAATAACTTTGATAGCTGAAGATGACGATCTTTATAAAAACTTCTGGTCGATGATAATAATGGCTGATAATTTAGTAGGTGATAACAATCTAGACAACTACAATTTAACAGGTCTCATTTCTAGAGAAATCATGTTTGATACTCCAGGTCAAAAACAAGTAAAAATTTACAGTGAGAATAACCTAGTGAATACCACATTTGTCATCGAAGTGCTAAATAAAACTGCAGAATCTCGATGTTCAATATCATTTCCTAATGGTAAACCATCTACAAGCAGAGACCTTTTCTCAATCAGAGTCAGTCTTGTTGATTTCTATGAAGGTGTTGAAAAAGACTACAAAAGAGGAGGCGAGGTTTCATTAGAGCTTGAACCAATTAATGAAACAAATCTTTCTGGCACAGTTATATCGCGTTCAGGAAGGGAAAAGATACTAAACAGCAAAGCAGAATTTAATGATATTTCAGTTTACTCATCGGGATTCTTTTATTTTACAGCTCAGCCACAGTTTTCATCCCCTTGCACATCAGAAGGATTTTCAGTGACAAATTTCATCAAACGAATCCTCGTTAAATCAAGTCACAAAGCCCAATCAGCTAATTTTGACATAAGCCTTGAAATTTCTTTGCTAGGAGATGATGAGAACCCATTTCTAGGCAATGACTTGTTATTAATCCACGATAAGCGACTTTCAGAAATAAAAGGAACAAATTCATTATTTGTTTCAAATCCAAGCCTTAATGCAACCATTTATTTCCCTTCAGTTGGAGTTAAGTATTTGCAAATAAATTCAACAATATCTAAAGCAACTTCTTCAGTCACGATTATTTCAATATCGAAACAAAAACTGGTTTTATCCCAGACTCAAGTTTCCTTGACCAACATCAACCCACAGTCATTTAAAGTCGACGTTTGCAATACTGAAGGCACTTTGATAGAATCTCAGCATTCTAATTACACGATAACTTTATCAACTCAGCCGGTAAATAGACTGAAAGGAGAACTTACTGTACAAACCATAAACGGAACTGCATTATTCACTAATTTGTATGCGATAAAGCCCGGCATTTTCAGCGTTTATAGTAATAAGAAGAATTTTATTGAAAGTGGCCAGTTTGGGATCAACATCGAGCATTCTTTGCAAAAGATGAATTTTACCTTTACAAGTTTTATTCAAACTTCAGTTATTTTCAATTTGCAGGTTACTTTACTGAAAAGTGACAACAGTCTATTTAAATACCCTTGTATAGTTTCTTTATATTCAGATGGACTTAAAGGAAATCTTACAAAAAATAATACTAATGGAGTAGTAATCTTTGAAATTTACTTTGAAACTGAAGGAGACAAAACTATAACAGCCAACTGTAGCGTATTCCAAGATTCTACTGATGTGAATGTAAAAGTTTTCACAACGACTGACGATCTTTGCATCAATCCATTCAATGCATCTCACTGTCGAGTCTGCATGAAAAAGTCTTTTCCTATAGACGGTAGATGTGAGTGCATTAAGAACAGCATCAAGCGAAAAGTAGTGGATGGTTGTTATTGCATCAGTAATAGCTTTGAATACGAAAACGTTTGCTATGCAGATCAAAGACGATTCTTCAAACCTTCTCAGTTGCATGGGTACTTCTCAGAAGACTATAAAAACATAATCGTTGACTTCGACACAAGAACAGATGCAATGGTAGGTTCAAGTTGTATCACTCAGATATCATTCCCAGAGACTCTCGAAGACCAAATCATCAACTGCATCTGGAAAACTGATTCCACTTTCGAAATTTCGTTACAGAAAGTCCTCCTTGACAGCAATTTAACAATAAAAGTAAACGGGTTCAAATTCTACTCATTAACAAACACGATAAGCTACGATTTGAAAGAACTTTCTGTTCTAATTCTCAAGAAATTCAACTATCCAACCCCAACAGCTCAAATCATATCCCCTTCAAACATTTCCTCTCAATGCAATTCAGAAAACATAGATATTTCATCAAAAGAAAAAAACTCTCTTTTCAACTATTCATGGGCAGCATCTTCAACTCCATGGAGAAAAGAAATTGAGTCATTTATCAACTCGACTAAATCATTTTCCTTCACAATTCCCAGCCAGCTGCTGCTCCCGACGCAACTTCAACTCTTCCTGACAGTATCCGACCCGATTTTCAACACAAAGTCCGAAGCTTTTCACCGTCTGTCGATCTCCTCAAGTAAAATTCTGATTGTGTCCTTTTCCAACCCAGGCCCGTTGAAATATTCTCTTTCAGACGAGTTTTTAATCCAGTCTGTGGTGAAAGAGTCCTGCGGCACTCAAGAAAATTATAACTACACCTGGGGCTACTCACTTGTGGGCAGAACTCCAGACATTGACTTTCAAAAGATTTTGCTTAACAGACAAAGAGCAGGGTCTTTGAAGATCTTGCAAAATTCATTATCTGTCGGGCAGTATTCTTTTACAGTCAAAGCATCATCTCAGTCGATATCAGGAAGTAGTTCAGTTGATGTAGAAATAGAGTCTAGTCCTCTAAGCTTGACTCTTTCGAAGTCGAATGGGACGGTTTCAGGAAATTTGGATGTGACTATCTATGCGACTGCTATGAATCCAGATGACTTGGAAGAAATGGTGAATGTGGATTGGACTTGTAATGAGCAGGCTTCTGGATTTAAGATCGAAGGAAATGATTTGATTTTGATGAAAAATGCTTTTAGGGACAAAACTTATACTTTCACTGCAACTGCTACCACTTCGAGTAAGAGGCTGCAAAAAGCACTTTCTTTGACAGTCGATAATCAAATCAATACTGATGTTTCTTTGCAGAGCTTTGATAGGAAAATCAATATTGATGAAGAAATCAAGTTAGTAACTACTATTCGAAGTACTGGACAACCTAGCTTTGAATGGAGTATTGAGGAGCCAGTAACACTTCCTTATATATCTTCACCTTATTTACTAATACCTGCGAATACTTTAGTTGCTGGAAAGGCCTACAAAGTTACTGTTAAAGCTACAGTGAGTGAATATGATAAAACTGAAAGTAGTATATGGATCAACACTAATATGAACCCAAGCTGCTCAGGAGTGTCAGTAGAAACAATTAAAAATAAACTAAAACTCATTGCAAAAGACTGCCAAGACCCAGACGATGACATGCCTCTAACTTACATATTCGGGATAAGATTCGAGTCTAAAAATCTATGGATAACAAATACACTTTTTTCAAGTACTCTAACAACTTCTCTTCCTTCCTTCACCAAGCAAGTATTTTGTAAAGTATGTGACGATCTTCACTCATGCAAGATTTATTTTTCATCGAACCTAACTCTTCGCACAAGACACCTCAACAGCTTCTCCAGTGAATTTTTATCTGAAGTGAGGAACCCCGAATTGGTTCCAGTCAACATTCTGATCTACTCTGGCAAAGCTGAAACAGTTGCTGAACTTCAGCTTGTATTTGAAGTCTTTTATGATTATTTCATGGGAGAGATAATGAGCGAAGACACATTCAACATATTTTATGAATGTTATCAGGCCATCTTCGTTAGAGATGAACTGGCTTCAGATGAAATGATGAGAAATGGAACTGATTTTATACTAGGGATGACTGAAAAAGAAGGATTTGAGATATCCAAGGAAAATAGTGAAAAACTGTTGAGGACTATCAAAATATATAAGGATCGATTAACTGTTGCAGAAGTTGTTCAGTGTATTGGAAGAATTGCTAATCGGATGTTCAACGGAAAGCTGCCTCAGGACTATCTGGAAGTAGAAAAAACTCTTGTTATTATCAAGGAAATCGGAAGTCAACTTCCTGGGCTTAGCTTAAAATTCGAATCAATGTCGATAGAAATTCCATCAACAAGTATTTTTGATGAATTAGCTGTTTATGATATTCAAATAATTCAATTCCAAACTATGAATACTTCAGTTATAGATTTAAAACTACTCTACTCAGGGTCTTACCATGAGTTTTCCTTGAAAAACTCAGCCTTGAATGACTCTTGGGCTGAACTTGACCAGATCATAAACCTGAAAATTCAAGGTGAGTTCAATAAAAATCTAAGCTATGATTGTTTGCTTCTGAATCAATCTACTTCTAATCAAACTTGCAAAGTTGATAAAATAAGTAAAAAATCAATTAAACTTAAAGTGAGTGCTGAAGGAAGTTTTATCATTATGCAAGATGATAAAAGTGAATCTTTTGAAAGTTCTGATGAATCTTGTAAAATTGGATACTACAATATCGGTATTATGGTTGGTGTGTTCGTAGTTTCATTAAGTTTAGCAACTCTGTCATTGATTTTTGGAAAAAAGGATCAAAATAAGTCTGACGTCGTAAATATGAGATCAATTTTTTTGCCATCGAGTTTCTTTTATACAATTAAAAAGACATCAAAACTCATTTCATTGTTAGAAATGATGACAATATTTTATATCCTTTTATTAATCATGAATGTGGTTATAAGCTTTATGATGAATATCCCAGAAGATATCAGCTTCGACCAAAAGTCACTGAAGGCAGCAGTCATATCATGGGCAATCTGCCAGAGCTACTCAATTTTAATTTATTTCGTCTTCAGGACGAATCAATATGCAAATATGAAACCTTTAGTCTTTATCATGCTATTTTCCTCTATTTTGTTTATTTGTGTCTTGCTAATTACCATAATTTCAACAAAGTATTGCTTGGGATACTCTTTAGCCATACTTCAACTTTATTTGGTTTTACTAGGCTTAGAGATAATGATAGAGCTAGTTTATGCTTTCGGTTCATTGATTATAATGAAGTTAATAGTGACTGAACCTAAATCTTCTCCTGAAATTTCTTTTAAATTTGAAAATTGCCAAACCACTGATAGAGGAAAAGAGTTATGTAGGCTAGAAGAAGTTGTACCTCCTTCAATAATCCCTGAACTGATTGAAGAAAATTCTTATGAGTATAAAATATGCCTTTCAGTAGAAAGCATAATTGCTCAAGATAATAAATAGCTAATTAGTATTAGTTAAACGTTATAAGAAACTAGTATGTTTTAAATTTCATGAATAATTTATGAGAGGTTGAACCTCTGTTTCATTTAGAACTTTGATGAAAATATATTTAATATATGTATGTCTAGAAATAATTTAATTGAATATAAACTCAATTATAAGAATAAAATATAAACGAACTATTGTATTAAATACTTCGAAAGCCTGATATTTATAATCAAATCAAAAAACTATTCACAAATATGAAGACGATAAGAAAGAATTATATCTACTCTTAAGTAATATTAAATCATTTGAGGAAGTAATTTACAGCCAATTCTTCAAAGATTCCAAAAAACATAGAACTAGAGGTGAATCAAGTTAAAATCCGAGAGAAGCCCCACTTTATCAAAGGATAACAACGACTTACACTACCAAATTTCATTTTATGAAAATTTATCAAGTAAATGTGTGTAAAGTGTATATTATTATGATTAAGTTATTAAGTGGTCATTCTTGGTATCCAGAGAGGATCAATAAATTCTTTCAAGTTAGTTCAGTTAAATAATAATATCAAAAATTTGATTATAATTCAATTTAAATCTATAACTAAGATAGTAAGCAATATCTATTTATGTTCAAATCTATAATAATTTATTTTTAGCCTAAATTTATTATCTGAAAGTCCAACTTCCTGACATTCTTTTGAGAAATAGTTCAAGTTGATAAATTTTTTAATTACATTGAAATAGATTTTAGAAAGTTGAGCAAGAATGCTAAAAGAATAGTTATATACTTTGAATATGGATTTAGATATAGAAAATTTGTGATTTTTGAATAATGAATATAACAAATTAGTTGAGAATTAAATTTTAGTTAATCTAAGAATTTTAATAAACCAAATCTTCTTTCCAGTAATGTGAAGCTTCAAAAATATTTAAGTTATCCTCACAAATACTTTGACTCTAAAATCTCAATATAATATCTAATAATAATCAATTAATAGGTTAAGATATTATAGATGTTTTATATCATGATCTGTTTGATCTCGATTGAATATATATATAAATTTGGCCATAACTCTGAAAAAAATGTATAATTTAAACTGATTATATATATTTTAGACTAATTATACATATTTTAGACTAATTATGTATAAAAATGTCAGAGAAATTCTTATTTCGAATATCAGAATGGAAGGATTTATGTAGTAATCTTTAGAATTAATTTGATTCCTATTTGAAAAATATCTAAAAATTTTCAATATATTGTTGTGGATATTATTTTTTAGTTTCTGGCTCAGTATACACTCTAGAGTAATGAAATAAATTAGGAAATTAAAGTAAAAGTGAAGTTTAATATAAAATTTTTATTTTTTGTAAGCTATAGAGAACTTTATTTAGAAATGACTCATATTTTGATTCTGAATCATAATTATAATGTCTTTTCTCAGATTAATGACTTTGATGGTCTTCGGGAGACCTGAAGTAATATTTGGGAAGAAACAATTTGAAACAGGCAACTCAAGATTTAAATTACTACTCAAAGGTAGATTGATCTCTTTTGAGCTGCACTGTTCGAGCGAATCTTTTGACTTTACAGAGAAAAACCTCATCGAAGCCCTTACAAGTAAAGAAGATGAAACATTTCAGGAGGAACTGGAGGACTACGACAACTCGAAGACCTGTGAAAAGTACTTCACTCTACCAGATATTCATGAAAAGTACTTTGATGGTTGGATTGGGATTAGCTTCGATTCAAGTTCAAAATCACGAAAGACTAGATGTTTTGATAAAGATGCTTCATTTTTTGTTTTAGAGTTGAACCATGAAAAAATAAACACTTTAGTCAGTGCTTTAGGAAGTATTTTACATTCTGAGTCGCGGAAAGAATTAACTTTGGGATTTTTGTTATTCACAGAGGAGTCAATAGTGAGCTTTCAGAATTATAAGAAGCATCAGCGTCATAGCATTGACCTTGTTTGCAAAGAGGGTAAATTTTTAAATACCAATCATGAATGCACTTCATGTGCACTAGGATGCCTTCAATGTGAAAATTTTGAATTTTGCTTGAAATGTCGTGAAGGTTACTATTTTGATGAAGGCTTGTGTTTGACTTGTCATAAAAGCTGCTTCACTTGTGCTGACTCATCGCCTTGCATCGGGTTTATTGAAGGCTATCAAGAAAGAATAAGAAGATCTTTACTTGAAAGAAGCTGTCATGACGGGTGTTTCAAAGATTTCAACTTTCCATGCTTATTTTCTCAAGATTTTTGTGACGTTTGTGATTCGATGACTCTGGAGCCAAGAATGTATTATCCTGATTTGTCTTTATATGTTTGTGATTCTTCGAACAGATGTTATTCTAATTGTCTTAAATGTGATTTGGTGTGCATTTTATGCAAAAAAGGCTTTAGTCTTGTTGATGGAAAATGCAAATGCAGTAATGAATGTCAAATTTGTTATCCTGGTTGTGTGAAATGTGAAGAAAATCAATGTATCAAGTGTAGTCTTGGATTTTATCTAGTTTCTTGGGGGTGCCTTACTTGTGGAGCTAATGGATGCTTGAAATCTAAGGAATGTATGACTGGATATTATATTGATTGGGGAAAATGTCTAGAGTGTAAATATCCTTGCTTACAATGTTTAGATTATTTGGATTGCACTGAATGCGATGTTGGTTATTTCCTTATGAATGGAGAATGTCAAGGATGTGAACAAAATTGCTTAAAATGTCTCAATTACACTTACTGCCTTAAATGTGATTTATATTCTGATTTGAAATTATCAAGATGTATTAAAAAACCTTACATCCCTTATTGCAGTTCATACCTTAATGAAACACACTGCGCAAATTGTATCAATTCTTATTACTTAGATTCTGGACAGTGTTTAAACTGTGGTCTAAAATGTCAGAGCTGTTCAAAACGATATGATTGCAATGAGTGTTCTATAAAAAATATTACTCCATATGATGGTAATTGTTATGATTGTGATAATAAATGTGAAAAATGCTTATATAACCAGATATGCACAAAATGCGAAGAAAATTACTTTTTATCAGATGATATATGCGTTATGTCGGATATATTGAAATGTAAAACATTCTTGGATATGAATAGCTGTGCTGAATGTTTTCCAGATTATTTTTTATATTTTGGAAGATGCTACCCATGTATTTATCCCTGTGTAAAATGTTTAAGCGTATATACATGCTTAGAGTGCTCGGATAACGATTATTTGGATCAAGGCTTATGCATATATTTTATGGATGAAAATTGCTTGAGATACTACAATAAATCTTATTGTATCGAGTGTATTGATGGCTATTTTGTAAAATCAGGAAAGTGCATTTCATGTGAATATCCATGTTTGAGATGTCTGGATGAAATTAACTGTCTTGAATGTGATAGTGATTATCTTTCTCCAATCATAAATAGATGTAGCTATTGTGACTATTATTGTTCAATTTGTACTAATCTAACTCACTGCAGTGAATGTTCAGAATCAAGCATGTATTTAGATTCAGGTAGATGTCTGCCTTGCAGTGATGGTTGTTCAGCGTGCAATTCGAGAGATAATTGTACAGAGTGTCTATCTGGTTATTATATAAAATCAGGAAAATGCTATGAATGTGCTAAAAATTGCAAAATATGTTTAGATGAAAATAGATGCCTTGTGTGTAAAACGATTTATAAATTAACTTATGGAAAATGTTATCAAATTTCGTTTTGTTTAAAGTTTACAAAGGATAGTGAATGTGAGGTTTGCTACTTAAAGTTTTATTTAGATTCTGGGTCTTGCTATGCTTGTGGCGTTAACTGCTTTAAGTGTATAAATAAAAAATCCTGCCTTGAATGCGACGAGGGCTACTATTTATATTTAGAACACTGTTATTTTTGTGGATATGGATGCAAAGTATGTTCAGACAAACATAGCTGCACAACCTGTAGCGATAAATATTATTTGTATAATGAAAAATGCTTTTCCTGCAGTTTAAATTGCTTGAGGTGTTCAAAAGATGGAAAGTGCACTATGTGTAATAGTAAATCATATTTGATAGAAGGATATTGCTATAGTTGCTCTTTCCCTTGCCTTGAATGTGGAATTTCAAATAATTGCCTTAAATGCAGCAGTGCCTATTATTTAGAATCAGATAAATGCTTAAGATGTGGAAAACTATGTCAAAATTGCGACTCAAAATCAAATTGCTATAATTGTATATTGGGGTCATATTTAGAATCAGGAATGTGCTTTCCTTGTGCTAATAATTGTTATATGTGTATCAGCCATGATATATGCCTTTTTTGTATGGCATCATATTATTTGGAAGATGGTAAATGCTATTCATGCCCAGAAAACTGTAGTTTCTGCTTAACGAAATTCCATTGTTTCGATTGCGTAAAGTCCTATTTCCTTTATCATGTTGAGTGTTTAAGTTGCCCTCAAAATTGCTTAAACTGCTTCAATTCGACTTTTTGTCTTTTATGTGAGTCCAGCTATTATTTAAAATCTGGTACATGCTACTCATGCGATATTAATTGTTATATGTGCAAAGATAAAAATGAATGCACTCACTGTATTAGTGGATATTACTTAAACGATGGTATATGCAACAAATGTGGACCTAATTGTTGGAGATGTGAAAATCCTAAAATTTGTCTAGAATGCCACAATGATAACTACTATTTAGATATGAGTGGAGAGTGTCTAAAATGCAAACCAGGAATGAGGTGGGTTCAATATAATGATATTAATAGTTTGACTGTCAATAATAAAATAATGAAAATCTGTTTCAATAAATTTCTGAATTTTACAAATGAAGAAGATTTAAGGACTATTTCACCTATGCTTGAACTACTGAAAAATCAAATAGAAAGTAAAGAAAACTGTTTTTATTTTGATTTAAAGCCAAGCTTTCCATTTGATGATGAAATTTATTTATTTCTTGAAGAAATCCAAATTGATAAAAAAGTGTGTAACATTTATAATTCCAATAATCCACAAAGTATCAAAATAAATTACATCTCAGAAAAACCGAATCCTATTGTTTTTATGCAACTTAATATAGTATCACTTCCAAATCTCAATAACAGTTGTGATGTCACTAAGCAATTTTACTTTGATGCCTCTTCATCCTTCAGTAAATATCAAACGAATCTAAATTTTTCCTGGAGTATTTCAATAAACTCGCATGAGCCTATAATATATGGTAATTACAAAAATTTAAAGATAAAACTGACAAATGTAGAGAAAATTTCAGCGAATTTAACTGTCAAAACTTCATTTAATACAAGTGATTCAATTATTAAAAGCTGGGAATTCGAACTGAATAAAGATATTGCAATTGAAATTGGTGATGTAATAATATGCAAAAAATCAATGGATTGTGAGATATTAATT
Source organism: Stentor roeselii (assembly GCA_006503475.1). Taxonomy (NCBI): domain Eukaryota; phylum Ciliophora; class Heterotrichea; order Heterotrichida; family Stentoridae; genus Stentor; species Stentor roeselii. The sequence goes on from RSEH01000339.1 coordinate 37,317, forward strand.
GATAGATTGATTTTTTGCACTGATGTAAAGTATATAAAATATAAATGGAGAATAAACAAAGTTAATTTAGATCAAGATAGGCATTCGCTTATTGTTTATAAAAATAATCTAGATTCAGGTACTTACAATTGCACATTAAGCATTGAATATGATTCATTTAAAACATCCACAAAAAACTTTACACTTATCATATTGCCTGAACCTTTGAAAATCTATTTTAATAGATCTCCAGGAAATATCTCAAGTCAAGATGATCTTATCTTAGATGTATCTGAATCAATCAACCCAAATGCGAAATTGCTTGCCTTGCGTTATCTACAAGAATCTCAATTTCGTTCGTTAAGCACTAAAGATTCAGATCTGGTTCTTTTCAATTGGGAATGCTTATTCCTGTCAAGTAAAAAATCATCGAAAAAATATAGCAAGTGCCCAAATAATGAAGAATCTGTTGAATCCAAATTGATTATTTCGAAAGAAAATCTTATAAATTTCAATCAAATTTCAATAAAACTTGGTGTTAACTCCAATAACCAATCTGAATCTTACTATTTCAATGCAAGCATTTCGAGTGAAATAATTCCTTTAGTCAATATTTTTGAATTTTATACAAAAGGGAAGCCAAATAAGTTCCCTATCTTGAAAACAACTGTATTAGCAGCTGATGTAATATCAATCAATGATAATGATATTGCAAAATGGTCTATAGAAAAATTTATTGAATATTCAGGATACTTAATTGAGATTAAACCTGATGAAATAGGATTGAATGAAGGAACTTTTTATCATTTAAAGTTTAACCTGGCAAATGAAAGTAGAACTTTAGAGTTTTATTATGATTTCGAAGTCAATCAAAGACCTCGACACGGATCTTTTGTTGTTGACCCTAGTTCAGGAGAAGAATTTAAGGATATCTTCACTTTTATTGCTAAAAAATGGGAAGATGTTGATTTACCATTAAGATATTATTTCGCTTATGGTGACAATTCAAGTGAAATATTACTAAGAATGAGTCTTTTAGATACTTATTCTACTACATTAAAAATGCTCTTCGGAAATACTTTTGCTAATTGTAGAGTTTATGACGCTCTGGAAGACTTTACAAGTAAAAAATTCAGTATTCAAATCACTGAAACCAATCAAATTGAAAATATTATCAAAGATATTTTTACAGATATTGAACCTCCTTCAAGTATTCCTGTTAAAGTCACTCATATTTTAATAGCAACACTTTTTCGAGGCAATAATTACTCTCAAAACGATTCAACTATAAATCAACAAATATATGAAAGTTCTATTAATCATATCAACATATTCATCAACACAAGTCAACCTTCTGATTTTTTCATTGATCAATCTTTAGAACTACTTAATTTTTCAACTTTTAATTCAGAAATTACTAGAAATAATTCATATAATATCAACTTAGGTCTTGATCTAACAGAAAATTTACTTAAAAAGATAGCGAAAATTGGTATAAATGAAATTCAAGCTTCAAAATTCTTTGATGTTATTCAAAATATTCAAGAATTGAATGATGAAATCATAATACAAGATACAGAAAAACTGAAAAGATTCATTAACTTAACAACTCTTATAAATTTAGAAATTATGAAAAGGATGAATTATGAGTCGAGTATAAAAATAGACTCAAAGAATATTCAGTCTTTTATTTCTGTGATAAAAAATAAAAACAGAAAGGAAATTATTTCAGGTCTAAATTATTCCGCTCACATCCCAGCTGATCTTGAATTAGAATGTGAACCTGAAGATTTACTTGGAATTGTTCACACCCAATTCAAAGAAACTTCAAAAAATTCAATGCATTATTTAGTTTCTTTAAGTATATTCAATAAGTCAGATGATTCATTCGAGATTTCTGTGAAATCCAGCAAAAGTAGAATAGTTGCCCAAATACCAATAAGCCAAGATGCTGATGATGTGAAAAATGGGGCTTGTTACTACTTCGATGAAGTTGAAGGAGAATGGAGAACTGATGGATGTAATAAAATAGTATCTGATCCAATTATTGCTGCTTCTGAAGATGCTGTTTTATGCTCTTGCAATCATTTAACCACTTTTGGGTATGGAATATTCAAAAGATCATCTCACAAAAGCCATGGAGTTGAAGAATTTACAATCAATACTTTTAGTCTTCCAGGGTTCATCTTGCCAATTATTCTGTTATTCATCATGTTTCTTACTTTACTAAGAGCTAAGTTTTTTCAAAAGACTAAAAATAAAATTCAAAGTTCAAATACTCTCGAAAATCAGAAAGAATCATCATTTGAAATTGATGATGTTAAAAAATATGAGAAAAATAATCAAAAGGTTTTCAGGAACAACTATGAAAGAAAAACTGGAAAGCATAACCCTGTAAATTTTTCATTCGGGATTTCTTCACAAGAACAGAACCATGAAAAAACTCTTGAACAATCTTCTGATAGAAACTTAACTATCGATCTTGACTCACCTATTGAAGATCAATCAAATACAGAAATTTATTTTAATGAAGAAAAATCTAAAATTTCTGAAAATCCAGAAACAGGATTCGATGATGATATTGAAGAAGTAAAAGAAAAAAGTATATCAGAAAACTATCCGTCTCAGCTTGATAAGCCAGCATTTTTGTCGGAACCTAAAGAATTATCTAGCATGAATCTGATTCAAAAGATCTCAAAACTTTTTATTTTATATAGTCATCACTGTAAAATAATTTCAGTGGTTATTTTGAACAAATCAGTTAACATAAAATACTACAAAATAACAAAAATATTTTTGATATTCTTTTTAAAATTACTTTTTGATGCTCTTTTCTTCGATTTTAATTACCGAAAACAGAAAGTAAAAAACTTTGAGAGTATACTGGAAAATAGTTTACAAAGTTTTATTGCTATCACAGTTCTTTTCACTTCAGCAATAATTACTGGAGTTAAAATAATTTTGTATATCATAGAAGTATTACTTGTTAAAAGAACAATAAAGTATCTTTATATGGTTTTACCTGTTATTAATATATTGATCAATGTGTACTTAGTTTATAAAGTCTCTTGCTTGTCCACAGCATTCGGAAAAAAAATCAGCAGGTATTTATTAATTTGTTTTTTAATCAGTATTTTTACTGAAATACTGATCTTTGAACCTGTTTCTAGTATTTTATTGAAAACGATCACGAAAGTCCTGAAAAAATCTGAAGTCCTTCAAATGCTTTACAGAAAAACTTTATTTTGGAGATTTTTTAGATGTAAAACTTGTAAAAATTGCATGAATGGGCTAAGCTGTGATAGTTGCATAATATGCTTAAACTGCAACTGAATAAATTAGTTTAGTCAGAATAATTTAGGATTTTAATTTCATTAAAAACTTGCCTAAATAAACTTGATAAACTTCCTTAAATATTTACCTTAAACTAGATTATGTTGTTTAATAGTTATATTACTTTGAGAGATTATAAATATATTTACAAGACTTTCCAAATGAAAAAAATGCTGGTTAATCATTTTTTGATTCGATCTATAAGATGAATATAACAACATTTGAATTATCTTAATCTTAGAATCCTTGATTTCAATCTCAAGCACTAAAATTAAATATTGCTCCAAAATATTAAATTTTACATAAACACCTTGTAATATCAACTTTAATCATTAAGAGATGTGACTCAAATTAAAAATATTAACAAGAATGACATAGAAACACGAAATGATTGGATCTAGAAAAGAAAAATTGCATTCTAAAAAATTACTATTGGACGAATTCCAAAAAAAAAAATAAATATAGGATGTGAAAAATCACTAAGAGAAAAACATAGTTTATTAAAAGAATTGAGATTTTTAACAATAAAATAAGAAAATTATTAAAAAAAGTACCAAAAAAACCAAATCTAATTAATTGAAGAAGATTTAAACATGAAAGATGTAAAGAATGCAAACAGGAACTAATTAATTGATAGAACATAATACTACAATCTAAAAGAATTAATATTTTTCATTCAAGTAATTAACCATTATTTTAAAGGTCGTTGAATTGAGGATATGATAAAAATAAAAAATTAAAAAAATAAAAACTAAGTAATTTAAATTTTGAATGACTGAACTGTTAAGATTCATTGTCTCTATTTGGCTAAGTATATTTGATTATTCGATATTGATTTTTAAGAGAAATTAAAAAAGTATGTGCAGCGAAAGCAGCATTGTTTTATCTTTGAAATCTTAGTACTTTATAATAATTACCTTGGCAGTTGATTGTGATGAATATCTTCAAAACTATATAATAAGTTCTACAATTCAAATCTTGAGTGATTCTTCTTTTGGGTAGTAGGGCCGAATTACCCTAATGAATCTTAATTCAAGAAGTGTAAAAGTATTCACTTTAATTAATAATCTAACGTATGTGATCAGGTCTTGTCTCCTTCAAAAACAGAATAAAAACTCCACCTGAGCAATAGAGAAAAGCGAAAACACAAATAATAATGAAATAGCCTCCAGAAGTCGAAAGCATAAATCCAGCCAACAAAGGTCCCGCAATCCCTCCACACCTCGAAAACGTGCTGACAAGTCCATATCCCGAAGACCTCACCTGTGTCGGAAACGATTCAGGTCCAATAGTAAAAATAGCAGCAAATCCAATAAAAGTGAAAAAGTACAAAACAAGAGAAGTCCCAATAGCCTAACTAAACCCTACCAAGTAAAACTCTCTCAAAAAATAAAACGCGATGCAAACGACTCCAGCAAAAAAAAACCCAATAAAAGTAGTCCACCTTCTTCCAAGCTTGGTTTCGACCATCCACGTCCCGATGGCGACTCCAGGGATTCCGATGATCTGTTGAACGACCATAATAATATAAGCTTGTCTTTTAGGCAAAAATCCTAGAAACTCAGGCATGAAAACTATGAGACCCGAGAAAGTGAGAGTCACGAAACAGAGTCCCTGAATTTCTCTTACAATGCTTAAATTAATCGTCGTCCATCTCAAGTTCCGCCCAAATATTTGCTTCATTATATTCATCAATGAAGGGTTTTCTTCTAAGACTGTCAACATCGATACCTCCTCCCCAATCTGAGAAAGTTCATCGTCTTCAGTAAAAATCGAGGAGTTTTCGTCGAATGCGAAGGACTTTTTCAGGTTTGACTGGGAAATTTTGTTTAAAATCGCTTCTGCTTCTTCGAATCTTTGCTTTTCACAGAGATAGGCCGGGGTTTCTTCGAGAGAGTATCTCAAAGTTGCGATGATTAAATGGATTATGCACAAAATTCCAGTCGTCATTCGCCAGTTGATTATTGGGGTTGTGTTTAAATACTCGATCATCAGGGATATCACTGTTGATGTTATTGCTCCTAGGCTTAGGAATAGTGAGAGGAGGGTCAGAACGTATCGGTTTTTGGGAGGGCAAAATTCAAATAGGATAGTTCCTGTCAAACTTAACTCACCAGACATGCAGAAACCCATGAAAAATAAACAAACTGCAACCATTGCTGGGTTTACG
>RSEH01000340.1:0-42547 GCA_006503475.1 Stentor roeselii
TTAACACCCTAACACCCTAACACCCTAACACCCTAACACCCTAACACCCTATAACCTTTTAATATACAAATTGATTTTCTTAAATAAAATATGCTTGATTATTTGAATATATTATTTATACTCTTTATTCGTAATATTTATTTATCAATTTATTAATTTATTCAATTGATTTATCTGTTGATAATAATAATTATCGGTTGGAACTTTAGGTGAATTTTTTAAATATTGCAAGGTTGGTCAATAAATATAAGTTTAAAGAATCATTAATAAAAATTGGGGTTAAAACACAAGACAATCGCGAAAATCATATAAATTTTTTATAAATTCTTGTTCATTTATTATGAAAGCTTGGTTATAAAATACGAATTTATTTAACTTCTATCATAATTATTTTCAAGGTATTTATTTGACTCACAATTCCTAAATAAGAAAATTTAATTAATTATTATATATATTTGAGTTTATAATATCATATATCTTGTTTATATAATAAAGTTCTCTTATAAAAAAAAATTACTCAATAAATTATATTTCATATGGTAATCAGTAATTATTCATTTTCTTTGCTGATATTAAAACAACATGATTCATATAATTATTTAGAATTTAAGATTAATTTTCATATTCATTTGAATTTAATTAAAATTGTCAGAGGTTGATTTGAGAAAAAGGGTTTTTTGAGAGTTTGGCATACAGAGTTGCCTGACCTTGATATTGGTTTGAGACTTAATTACTATGATGACAGCATTCTATAAGCATGAGGAAATTTCGATGCTGTTTACGATTTTTTCATGCTATTATTTACTTATTCATAAAAACTCAGGCCTGGTCACTACTTTTTGATGAAGATAGTTATTTTGATTGCAGATATAGTCTCAAAAGCTTTATATGCAAAGATGAATTATATCTGCATTATGGAAATAAATTTTATATTGAAGATGATGAATATTACAGTGTTAATATCAGCTTACAAGATTTGAAAAAAATCGAAAAATATAAGCCTCTTCCCTGATTTCGAAGACTATTCATTAAGTTCAACTGTTTAAGTCAAAAACTCTTTATACATATTCGGGTTTACCAAGATATGACTAACTCTTACTCAAATGAATTAGGATAAATCACTCTAAATAACTTTTCAACATAAATCATTAAACGACCTTTTGCCCAACCGCCTGCATGATAGCATTTTTTGATGAATCAATAAACTCAAAACTATTTATTTTTAGAGGAGTTGATTCAGGCACTATTTTCAACAATATATGGACATTCGAATTGATATCTGAAGTTTGGGAGCCATTTCTTCCAAAAGTTGACACTCTTAACCCGAGGTATCTTCACTAAACTGGCTCAGATGGATATTTTCGTTATTTTGGAGGAATAAGCAGCGGATTAGAAGACGGGCTGTTCATATTCAACTCTATTACTGGATACTGGACTGAGTTGAAACCAAGAACTTCAACTTATCCAAGTCCAGCAAAGGTCCTTGTTTAGTGGTAAAAATTTTCAAAAAATTTCTGTTTGAAGGAAGTGAATAAAATTCAATTATAAATGTAATTTTATGTTCTAAATATTAATTAATCATAGATACCATCATAATTTTGCTCAAAGCTATTCACAAATTATAAAAGGTATTTACATAAGCTAGACCTTTCTTTCTTTAATTTTTTACTGCTATATTTGATTTAAGGTTTGATTTATAATAATAGTTTAATTATAGTATTATGACTTTCTCTAAATAACTTTTAATTAGTATTATCTCTACTTTTAAAGCTCAAAACACTTTTGTTAGTATCAAATAATGAAAAAAGTAAAATATTCATATTGATGAATTTTTATAATTAGAATATTTTTTCTTATATCATGGCTTATAGAAACAATTCCCATACTTATCATTTTTATAATGTAATCTAAAATCCTCACCAATAACAAATTTCACTCTCTGTGAGTCGCCATGGAGAAATAAAAATTTAAACTGCTTCAATTTTAAAACCAACTATAAAGATGACCATTCCAGATCACATTTTAATCATTAAAATCATTCATAATCATTTTTCTAACTAAACTATCTAAAAATTAATTGCCTTCATCTTCGCTTTTATTAACAAGACTGGTGGCATTTGCTACACATTTATCATTGATATAAGATTCATCCGTATTTTTATTACAGAAATTTCTTTATTGTTTTTTTCCTCCTCATTGTTGTCCACAGCCTTTTTTCTTTTCAATATTTTCATAAATTTTTCAAATTGCTTTTCAAAAATACTCATAAAAAACCCAGCTATTGCAAATAGTCCAGAAACAGTTCCAAGCAAAGCCCCTGCAAAAAAGAAAAGGTCCTTCTTTAAAAGTCTTTTCGTGATAAGAACACTCGAATTAATTTCGATAAAAAGTTTAACAAACAAACTAGAAACAAAAGTAAGTTCTTTATTTGAATGCTGACTTCCTTGCACAGGGCTGCTTTTCTCAGATATATGATAGCCGGTCACTTCGCTTTCCCAATCGTTCGACTCAGACTGAAACAAAGATTTTTTCGGAAATTTTATTTATTATATCAAGATTATCATAAAAATTATCCTAAAAGACTTATTAATATCTAACTAATTAGTGGCCTTCATCTTTGCTTAGATTTAAAAAGTGAGATTCATTATGTAAGAATTTATCACCAGCTCGATATTCATTTGAGATATCCTCAATTTTCATTCCAGAACCTTCTTTAATTTTATCAGGCTCTTCAAGGTTATTTTCAACAGTTCCTTTCTTCAATCTTTTCAAAAGCTTCTCGTATTGTTTTTCAAAAAAACTCATAGCAAACCCAATAATCCCAAATAAGCCTGAAACAGTCCCAAGCAAAGCCCCTGCAAAAAAGAAAAGATCTTGCTTCAAAAGTCTTTGAGTGATAAGGACACTCGAGTTGATTTCAATCAAAAGTTTAACATAAAAGTTAGAGACAAAAGGAAGTTCTTCTGTTGAATGCTGGCTCCCTTGGACAGGACTGTTTTTCTCAGAAATATGATAGCCAGTCACATGGCTTTTCCAGTTTTTTGAATCAGACTTAAAAAAAGATGGAGTGGCTAAGAAGTTAAATTCGCTTGGAAAAGATCCGATGAAGACAGAGCCACTGCTTGGTGAAAGTAATGAAGTCACTGAGCTATCTTCGTTTGGAATCGAAGAACTGGCTGTTACTCTCAGTTGAATCCCTGAAGTGTAACTGAGACGTTCAGTGATGTTGAATTCTAACTGGGCACCTGTCTTGATCTCTCCATCTTCGCAAGTCACTTGAATGGTGCAGGTTTTTTCACTGTTTAAGCTGCAGGATGTTTTATTGTGAGAGCAGTTTATGTTTACTAAGTATATCTCGATTGATGATGCACATTTTGAATTTTTTACACATTGGCCGCCGAAAGAATCTAGAGAGAGTTCAAAAGAAAGAGACTTTGACTCAAATGAAGAGACTTCGGATTCCATTATGATTAAAGGCACCTGACCTTTTGTTTCTTGGATGTTTGCTTTTGCGAATGTCAAAATAGCTGTGCAGGTTACCATTAGTGATCCAAGGATGAAAATTACTGTAAAAAGCCCTCCTATTTTTGTCTGTTGTTTTTTTATGTAGTTGTCTTGATCATTATCGTGGCCAAGTTCATATAAGTCGATCTTTTCTAAGTAAATTCGCAATTTCTTTATAATCAAACAGCAGATAACTGCAAGAAAAATTGGACTGATGACTGAAAATCTGAAGATCAGAACGTCTTTCGAGATATCAGGTTCTTTATAAGATGAAGGCTGAGAAGAACTAACTGTTAGCATTTGCCTGTAATAAGATGGACTTATACTACCAACTGGACAATATAAATCTTTCGGACATGATATGCATTTTTTAGCTGCTGTCTCGTTGTTATAAGAACCCTCAGGACAAGGAATGCATTGCGAAATACTTGTGGCTGCAATTTTCTCATTAAATGTTCCTGGTCTACACTCTTGGCATACAAAACTTCCTTGCTTATCAGAAAATGTTCCTTCTCTACAATGTTTACATTGATTATTAGAATAATACGTGCCTGCGGAACAGAGTGCCTCACAGCCGATATCAATGCACAAGTCCTCAATATCGAACTTTGCGAAAATAGGGTTTCCAACGTTATGAGTAACAAAAAACTCTCCACCCCTACCTCCTCCATAGACATACAAAAACTTGTTGAAATAAACAAAGCCAGCTCCAAAGCTAATAAAATCGATTTCATCATCAAGACTTATAACTTTATCTCCTTCCCCAAAAGCACTAATAGTATAAACGGGATATTGAAACCAGAATTCTCCTCCAATACTGATTAAATAATCTCCAAGAATAACCTGAGTAGTAAAAGTAGTTTGATCCGTTTCGGTATCATCATTTGAATGAAAAATTTGCCAAGTCATCGACGAAAGGTTGAAAAAATCAATTTGATTAGACCCATAACCAACTTCCAGACACCCAAGAGAAACATAGAAAAGTTCATCATCAACCCAACAATAAGGTGAGCTCACTCTTTGCAGTCCTTCAGAAGAAAGCAGTTTAAATTGATTGTTTCCAATATCATACTCCCACAGTTCATTCGACTTATCCTCATTTCTTTCTCCTCCATAGAGAAGAACTTTAAAGTTTTTCACAACCAAACAAGCACCCTTAGCAGGACTCGGGTTGTTAAATGTTGCCGGTTTCAGTTCAGTCCATTGCCCAGTGATAGAGTTAAAGACAAACATGTCATCTCTTAATCCATAGGCATCTATTCCTCCCCAAATAACAAAAATATCGCCTTCTGAGCCAGCCGAATGATAGTACCTTTGACTCGGAATATTACCCTTCAGTAAAACTGGCTCCCATTTTTCAGATATCAAGTCGAAAGCCCAGATATCGTTGAAGATTTTGTCTGAATCAACTCCCCCGAAAACATATAGCTTTGAGTTTATTGCCACCATTGAATGATGAGATCTTGGTGGAGGTTGCTCAAAATGATCGTTGATCAGCTGTAATTCGAAATTATTTAGATTAATTTTACCAAAAGCATTTGAAAATGATGTTTCTGCTGTATCAGTTAATTTTCCAAATACATATAGAGAGTCTTCAGTTATAGTTAATTTTATATTAATATATTCATCGAATTCTGGAAAAAGGTTTAAATTTTTCCATTTCTTTTTATCTTCTCCCAAATTTATCATTAAACTGTCAAATTCTTCATTGTTCATTTCAAATTTACTATGACATATAACGTAAAGCTTTTCATTATATATAAAAATTCCTTCTGAATTTTTGCAAGTAGTGGCAAAACCTTCATCAGAGATAAGAGTCCAGCTGAGACTTTCGATAGAATAACTGTATAAGTATAAAGAATAATAATCATCTTCCTCATCATCAAAGGAAATAACAAGGAAAATATTCCCATCATAATAAACATAAAAGAATCTGAAGAATATTTGGGGATATCTCCATGATTTTGAAGCTTTTCCCATTGAAAATCACTACAATTCAGCCTAATTTTCAATTACCTGTAAAAATTAATATCAATCAAAACCACAAAATACTGTATTCCCTCCTCAGCATAAGATGTAAAAGTTTTAAATGATTGAGGACTTGGAGTGCCAGTAGTTTTAACTTTTTCCCAAATTTTCATATCGAAGTCAAATGCCCAGAGATCATTTTTATAGCCGAGTTTAGTGGCTCCTCCAAAAACAAACAATTTTTCTTCAGTTATACTTGAAAAGCCTCCCATAAAGTATCGAGCTGCTGCTTAAAGTTTACTTGGATTTTCCTGTGAGGTAGGCATGATCTTTTCCCAAAAAGATGTGTTTAATGAGAACTCCCAGAGATCATCATAAAGACAATCGCTGCAATCACCACCGAAGACTGCAATGGAGTTTCTAGTTTCGAGGAAGATTAGAAGCGAGTTTTCTCGTATTGTTGGAGGTGATCTGGGTTGAGGAATGAAATCAACTTTTAGTGATATGCTAAGAGAGATGAATAAAAGAATCCAGAGAGATAACATTTATAAATATGAACAAAATTTTTTTTAGAAGCAAGTAGTTTAGAGTTGATGAGAAATTTGAATGAAGGAAAGGATAGGATTAATAAATTAAATTTTTGAGGGCTTTTAGTGAAATTTTTACAGTTGATTTGTGTCTTTTATAAGTCAATTAAACTTAAATCATTAAATTTATATTTTAATAGCTTTTTTGCTATTTCATATAGGTCAATACCTATTCAAATGAAATTTACATTTGAATTTCAAATATTTTAACAGTTCAAAAATTTTTTTTTTTAGTGATAAAACTTATTGAATAATTTTTTTAGTTTATTAGATCTTTTGTCTCGGTAAAACTATTCTGCAATTTTAAGTGAGTTGTAGTTTCTTCCTTAAATATCTTCAAACTTAATCACTGATATGATTATCTGATATTCTATCTCACAATCTAATCTAATATTTCATAGAAAAATGAATATAAATTTTTTACTCTGCTCGTTTGTTTATCAAACCAAACTTGATTCAGAGTGAATAGTTTCAAATCTCCAAAAAGATAAATAATTATTTGTTTCAATACTTTAAGTTTGATTGATGAATTAAAATCACATATATTAGGAGTAAATAAAAACCCGAGACGATTTATCAATAAAGTTAAAGTGAAAATTTTACCTTTGAATGTAGATTCTAATCTGTAATGAGTCAATTAAGTATAGCAGTTTGTATTCATGCTACCTCTTTTTCTGATTATTTTGAAGACTATCAAATGAGAAATCAGCGATAAATGTTTATAATAAAATTGTCTAGAGATCATTTACCAATTAAAATAATTACTAGATCAAGCCAATCTTATAGTTCTTATTTTAATTTTTATCTTATATATAAATCCATATCGGCAAATTTAATTAAAGAAATTAGAAAATCATGAGTTTCTGTTCCACAGTCAGAAAAAGAAAGGACAGCTTATAGAGAGGGAGTGCCTATAGAAAGATAAGTATATTTATCTTACACTGCCTGATTAGGACTACAGCATCACATATTATTCAAATAAAAACTAATTATTAATGAGCACCGCTGATAAGATTATTTAATGGTTTCTACTTTCAATATCCAATGAACTATGCTTTGATTTGATGATATATTTTTATCAATTTGTATATTTGATTTTCTTTCTAGTTCTTATTATATCTAAGATTTTATAGGCCACTTGCAGTCAATTCTCCTAAAGAAAAAATCATATAAAAGATGAGGACATTACAAGATCAATTGAAAGATTCCTCCTTTGAATTTTAACTTAAATCAATCTTTTATAGCTAAATTACTTAAAATAAGATCACTGATGATCTTCCTGTTTCTTTTCACCAAGACTATCGGATTCAGATCTCAAAGGAATTGCATCACCCTCAGGGACTTTCTTAGCCTCAAGATTACCTAGCTCTCTATTACTATCGGAGCTGTCAATAATTCCGATTTCATTTTTTTTCTTCATCTTTTTCATGACCTTGTCAGCCTGTTTCTCAGACAAGGCCATAAGAAATCCACTGAGTCCGAAAAGTCCTGAAACAGTTCCAAGCAGAGCCCCTGCAAAAAAGAAAAGATCTTGCTTCAAGAGTCTTTTGGTGACCAGGACACTGGAGTCGATTTCAATGAAGAGCTTGACATAAAAGTTCGAGACAAACGGCAGTTCTTCAGGAACATGTTGACTTCCATAGCCAGGAGAGTTTCTTTCAGAGATGTGATAACCAGTCACTTCGCTTTCCCATTCGCTAGACTCGGACTGAAACAAGGAAGAAGTTGCTGAGAAGTAAAACAAACTAGCAGAGGATCCGATGAAGACAGAGCCACTATTTGGCAGAATTAGTGAACTGACAGAGCTGTCTTCATCGGGAATCGAGGAACTCGCTGACATGGTCAATTGAATGCCTGATGCATAACTGAGGCTTGCAGTGATGTTAAAGTCCACCTGGGCCCCTGTCTTTATTTCTCCATGTTTGCAAGTCACTTGAATGTTGCAAGTTTTGTTGTTTAACCTGCAAGAAGTTTCAACACTCGAACAGTCAATGTTCAACAAATATGGCTTGATTGATCGAGAACATTTTGAATGCTGTTCACAGTCGCCTCCGAATGAATCCAGAGACAGTTGAAAATAAAGGACTTTTGACTCAAATGAGTCAACTTCGGACTCCATGATGATCAAAGGCACCTGCCCCTTAGTTTCTTGAATGTTCGCTTTAGAAAAAGTCAAAATCGCTGTGCAGGTGACCATAAGTGACCCGATAACAAAAAGTACAGTGAAAAGTCCTCCTATTTTCGTTTTTTTCTTGGAAACATATTTGCTTTCCTCGTCGTCATGCTGTAAAGTAAACAAATCAATTTTTTGCAAGTAGTTTCTCAGCCTCACAATAGTCAAGCACATCAAAACAATAAGGAAACTCGGAATGACGACCAAGAGGCGAAAGAGCAGCAAGTCCTGTGAAATGTCAGTTTCTTTGTAAGCAGCGGGCTGATATGAACTGATTTTCTGAATCTCCTGGTAAGTCGAAGGACCTGTGCTTCCAATCGGACAAAAGGAACCATCTGGGCAAGGCTGGCACTCTGTAGCAGCCGTTTCGTTGCTGTAGTACCCTTGAGGGCAAGGAATACATTGAAATCTACTTGTCGCTGCTATTTTCTCGTTGTATGTCCCTGGGCTGCATTCTTTGCACTCTGCACTTCCTGGCTCATCGTTAAATGTTCCTTGGGCGCAAGGCTTGCAGATGTTATCTGAAACATAAGTCCCAACAGAGCAGAGAGCTTCACATCCGAAAGACTTGCACAAGTCCTCAACATCGAACTTTACAAGCAGCGGGTTCCCCACAAGATGAACAATAAAGTTGTTTCCGCTTCTACCTCCTCCATAGACATACAAAGTCTTTTGAAAGTAAGCGAAGCCAGCGGCATAGCTATCAAACCAGATCCGATCTTCGAGATCAACTAATTCATTACCAGAACTATAGGCTGTGATATAATACATGGCGTAAACATACCAGAATTCCCCCCCAATGCTGATTATTTGATTCCCGACAACAACTTGAGATGCGAAACAACCACTCGAAGAAGAGCCTGATCCGTCGTTTGAGTGAAAAACGTGCCAGGTCTTCGAAGAAAGATTGAAAAAATCGACCTGGTCAGACCCGAGACTGTTTTCAAGACACCCGAGCGAGACGTAGAACAGGTCAGAGTCCAGCCAGCAGTGTGCAGAACTCACTCTCTGCAGACCCTCGGATGAGAGCAGGTTGAACTCGTTTGTGCCGATGTCGTATTCCCAAAGTTCATTCGAGTTGCCTGAGTTTCTTTGTCCGCCGTAGAGATATATTTTGAAGTTTTTTAAAACAAGACAAGCGCCTTTCGCTGGACTCGGGTTGTAGGATGTCACTGGGTTCAATTCAGTCCAGTACCCTGTGATTGAGTTGAAGATGAATAAATCATTTTTCAGTTCACTTGAAGTCATTCCTCCCCAGATGACAAAAGTGTCGCCGTCCGCACCTGCTGAGTGAAGATACCTTGGAGATGGGATGTCGCCCTTGGGCATCACTGACTCCCAGTATTCATCTATCAGGTCGAAAGTCCACAGATCGTTAAAAATAACGCTTGAATCGATTCCGCCGAAAACATAGAGATTCGAATTTATCACTACTGTTGAGGGAAAGGATCTTGCAGGGGGTTGATCGAAATGGTCGTTTATTGATATGTAATTGAAATCTTTTAGCGATATCTTCCCAAATGTATTGGAAAAAGTGTAATCTGAAGTTTGCAGGTAACTCCCGAATATGTATAAAAAGTTATCTATTTCCACAATGACATAATCCATATAATCTAAGAAATCTGGAAAGAGACTCAATTTTTTCCATTTGTTTTGGTCCTCAAGTAGATTTATCTTTACAGCATCGAAAGTTTCATCACCGACCTCAAATATGTCTCCACAGAGAAGGTAGAGCTCGTCGTTGAAAATAAAACTGTTAGTTTTACCACGGCAGTCATAGGAACTATCTTTGTCAGAGATCAGTGACCAGGTCAAACTTGTCAAAGAATAACTCGATAAGTGTAAAAGATTGCCTCCTTCATTTTTCACCCATCCAGTTTGCAAAATATTCCCATTGTAATATTCAATAATAGAGTTACTCGAATAAAGAGGCACTTCTCCATTATTCGGTAGTGTTTCCCACTGAAAAGAAGAGCAATTGAGTCTAGATAAAAATTACCTGTACATATTTTTATTTCGTCCCTTGTTGGTATATCCGGATTGAATTACGAAATATTGAATTCCTTCTGATTCGTATGTAGTGTAAGCATAGCTTGATATTGAAGGTGGGGGAGAAATTGTTTGAATTTTCTGCCACTTGTAGGTCTCGAAGTCGAATTCCCAGAAATCATTTTCATAGCCTAGAGTGGTGAGTCCTCCAAAAATGTAAATTTTCGAATCATTTAAACTTGAGAAACCCCCATGAAAAGATCGAGCTTCTATGTAAAGCTTACTTGGAATCTCGACTGAAGTAATCACAACTTTTTCCCAAGAATTCCACTCTGGACTATATTCCCAAATGTCAGAGTAAAAACAGTCAAAGCAAACACCCCCGAAAATTATGAGAGATTCTCTGGATTTCAGGTAAGCTATTAATGGTGCTTCACGCAAAGGAGGAGGTGATCCTGGTATTGGAATGAATTCGACTTGCAATGAGATGCAAAGACATAAACCTATCAACAATATCCACATTTTATATACGTAATAAGTTTAATCTTAGCAGAGTATATAATTATTTGCGTAGTTTTGATAGAAGGTATAGAATTTTGGTATATTTTTTGAATTTACGACATTTTAATATGAGGGAAATCTATGTATATGGAAAACCTTATTAATTAGGATTTATCACAAGTAACTCTCTAAAGCAATTGAACCTTATTCAAATCTATACAAAATTTTATTCTATACCTATTTCCTCCGATATTATAAAATTATTCTTATTGAGAACTTGCTTATTGGGCATTTTGGTATAAGAAAATATTATAGACATATTGGAATTCTCAAGATTTCTATCCCTAATTCTTTTATTAACTCTAATCTTTACATTTTAGCCAATTTTTCTTGAATACTTATGAAATTTAATTGAGATTCTTTTTATAATCTTAGATTCTAAAATTTTATTGGTACATCAAATAAACCTAAAGTAGGGTTTTCTGCTGAAATTAACTTGGGCTGGTTTCTTTGAATTATATATAAATTAATTAGTTATTTGAAAAAATAATGGTTTAGAAAATATTTGGTGTATGTTTATTTTAACTCTCTAAAAATGTACTGATTTAAGTGCATTATTTTTTTTAAATATTTAAAAACAATTTTCCTTTATTGTATCTAGACAAGCAGTTATTGATAGTGAGCTACAGTTATTTTATGATTCCAATTTCCTATAAATTAATTTTTAATTCGATATTTCTGAATTAACAGTGATTAAATTCAAGTTTGAACCATCCTGATATATGCCCTTTCATAAGAAAAAGGTGAGCTAAATAATGTTATATTAATTTCTCCTTAAGTCGATATTTATGTATTCAAATTTCTTATAAAATAACGCTAATAAACACTATAGTTGATTTTAAATCAATTGAAGGTTTAATCAGCAAGTTAGGCACAAATATGTGTTTGATTCAAATACTCTTCCCAGTAACTAATTGTCTCAAAAATATGATAACCAGTTTTCCTTCACCAATAATACAACTGAAAGGAAATAAAATAAGGATTAACTTGAAAAAAATTGATACTGCAAGCAAATATATTAAGATTCATTTGGATCACACCTCATTCATAGATTATCTATTGATGTTTATGAAATGATCACAAATTTTACATAAAAAGTATTTCAAAGTAATCTTTTTTAATTCGAATGATAATAAGAGGAATACTTTCACAAGCTTTTAAGTTTGATAAAAGGTTTCAGTTTTTTCCATAAAGCATCAATAGAATCTATCCATTCATACAAGAGATTTAATTTTACCATTTTGATAATTCTCGAAAATTCATTTTTAAATAATTGATTATCGTTTTTTAATTATCCTTAATAGAAAATTCATCTTATATAAACAATTTAATGATTTAAATATTCATATATTAAAACCACTTAGATTTGTCAACTATAACTAAATCAATAAGAAATGAATTTAAAATATCTAGTCCGTGCAAAATACTTCGATAATAATATGGAAAAAGTTTAGATGCAAAAAAAACTGCTTTTGCATTATTAGTAAGTTTTCAAAATAAAATCTAAGTTAAATAAAAATATTATTATTGATTTTTCAGTGTCTTTTTCCAGCTATAATAACAAAACATTTTAGCTAATCAAGTATATTTGTTGTGGACTTATCAGATTTAATTTTTCAATATTAAATTTTCTAGTTAAATTCTAAGAAATAATTTAAGGCCTATCTATAAAGTTCAATAATATCGAGTTGTCTAGTTAAGTCGAGATACCTCATAAAATGCCCCAGGTGAAATTTAAATCTAATGAGATAACTCAAGTGAAGCTATTAAGACCTTTTTCACGAAAAGCAACAACAAATTTTTAAGGAAATTTTCCAAAGAGTGAACCACTGAAGACATTTAAGACTCTCTGATTTCAGTAGGTAATTATTTGTTATTCAAGGTGAAAAGATTTCTTTGATAGATGAAATCAATTCTCATATAATTTAAAAGTAAGTGAACATTATGAATTAAGACAAAATTTAGGTATATTATCTTATTATATGCAAAATATCATGTGGAATAGGAATCGATGATTTAATTATAAAAATGATTTGTAAACGTCTGAGCTTCCTTAATAGTATTATATTGGTTTTTAATAATATTCTAGAAGCAAGATTATCAGATACTAAGATTTGCAAAACGATTTATCGTAATAATCAAGCGATTAATCATTTTTATAACTAATTATGGCCAAACAATGATTTAAAACTTGACCTGATTAATATCAATAGTTTTTTTTCTTCTAATGATCAGTTTTTTTTAATCTCTAAATATTTTTTTTAACAAAAGTCATAAAATTTGATACCCATACCTGAAAAAGTATGTTAATAAATAATATTTTAGCTACTTAAATCTAAAATATGGTTATTAATACCTAATTCAAAACTAATATTATAGATTGCATATAAAATTGAGTTAGAAGTTTGGGCCATGTGTTTAAAAACTTTATTTGAGGCTACTAGAACTATAACTTTTGAAAATAATGAATAGTTCATTTATAATTCAATCCATGTGTAAATGCATGCAAGAATATTTATATAAATTTTTACAATGCATAAATCTTTTGATTACTTATCTCTTAATGAAATCAGTTATTTTATGAAAAAATTGTATAAGGTTTATTTTTAAAGCAAATTTTCGGACTCTTATCGATTAAATATTATGATAATAGTTAGTCTGACTCAGGTTGTTAATATAGATACCAATATAACTTCAACAAAGAATAAAAAAGATTATTTCATCTTTAAAACAAAAACTAATATTATCAATAAATTAAGCCTATCACGGTGCTATTTTAAGGGAATCCTAATAAAAAAATATTGAAATAAAAATTACTTATACTCAATCAACCATTTTCATATATTTTCAATACCATTTTAACTAACTATTAATCATGTTCCTTATATTTCTTGAGATTGCAGAGGATTATTCGAATCTGGTACCGAAAGTGCTCCAACATTATCATTTTTACTTTTTTCATCAGAATTTTCCTTAATAAACATTTTTCCTTCCGGGTCACTTGAAACAATTCCGGCCTTAAACCTTTTACTGACTCTTTCATATTGCTGTTCAACAAAACTCATAGCAAGGCCAGTAAGTCCAAAAAGTCCAGAAACGGTTCCAAGCAATGCTCCTACAAAAAAGAATCCATCCTGCTTCAAAAGTCTTTTCGTGATCAAAACACTAGAGTTGATTTCAATGAAGAGTTTAACATACAAGTTAGACACAAACGGAAGGTCTTCAGTGAAATGTTGACTTCCAGGCAAGGGACTAGTTCTTTCCGAGATATGATAGCCAGTTATTTCCCTTTCCCAGTTTTTCGACTCAGACTGAAACAAAGAAGGAGTTGCTAAAAAGTAAAACTCACTTGCAACGGACCCAATGAAGACAGAGGCGTCATTTGGCAGTAACACGGTACTCACAGAACTGTCTTCTTTGGGTATTGACGAACTCGAGGTGATTGTTGCTTGAATTTCTGTTGTGTAGCTGAAGTGCTCAGTGATCTCGAAGTTTACCTGAGCTCCTGTCTGGATTTCTCCTTCTTTGCAAGACACTTGAACGGTGCAGGTGTTGTTGATGTTTGACATGCATGTGATTATAATTTGAGAGCATTTAATGTTCAGTAATTCAGGCTTTATTGACGAAGCACACTCAGAACTGTCCCCACATTGGCCGCCGTACGACTTTAAAAACAACTCAAAAGAAATAAACTCGGACTCGAATCGTGAAACTTCAGATTCCATGATGACCAAAGGCACCTGGCCTTTTGTTTCTTGAATGTTTGCTTTGGAAAAGGTCAAAATCGCTGTGCAGGTCACCATAAGACATGCCAAAACGAAAATAACTGTGCAAAGTCCTCCTATCTTAGTTTGCTTCTTTTTCATGAAGTTGCCTTGTTCATAATTGTGCTTAACATCATACATGTCCAGCTTCGCTAGGTAATTTCTTAGTCTACTCACAGACAGTAAGCAGAGAACCAAAGCAATACTTGGGATAACGACTAAAAGTCGAAAAAGCAGCAGGTCTTCTGAAATATCGGCTTCTTTGTATAATGAAGGCTGATGAGAACTGCTTTTTTGCTTTGACTGGAATGATGACGGGTTGATGCTTCCAACTGGGCAAAATAAATTGTTTGGGCATGGATGACATTCAGATGCCCCAGTTTCATTTGAATAAAATCCTTGAGGGCAAGGGATGCATTGAAATTTACTGGTTGCTGCAGTTTTGTTGTTAAAACTTCCTGGGTGACACTCTTGGCATGTCGCGCTTCCTTGTTTATCGCTGTATGTGCCACTTTTACATGTCTCACAACTGTCGTTGGATATGTATGTCCCAGCAGAGCAGAGGGCTTTGCATCCGAAATAACTGCAAATGTCCTCAATATCAATCTTGTAAAATAATGGACTCCCGACGAGAGGGGAGATGTAATAGAAACCTCTTCCTCCACCAAAGATATACAAGGATTTCTCGAAATAGGTAAAACCTGCTGCGTAACTAATTTGGTCTATGTCATCTTCATGTGACAGTATTTCCTCTCCTTGTAAAAAAGCCCTTATGCTTAAAGAAGGATAGGAATTCCAAAGTTGGCCCCCTATGGTTATTAAGTAATCTCCAACCATAACCTGGCTCGATACAGAAGGCGGGTAAGCATCTCCATTATCATGATGAAAGATGTTCCACGTCATCGACGAAAAGTTGAAAAAATCTATTTGGTTCGACCCATTACCATTAGATTTTCTGCCAAGAGAAACATAGAACAAGTCATCATCAATCCAGCAAAAAGGAGAAATCACAGTTTGAAGTCCTTCATCTGATAAGAGTTGAAATTGATTAGTGCCAAGATCATATTCCCAAAGTTCATTGGACTTAACCCCATTTCTTTCTCCGCCATATAAAACTACTTTGAAGTTTTTCAAAGCTAAACAAGCACCTTTTGCAGGACTCGGATTAAATGAAGTGACAGGTTTGACCTCAGCCCAATGGCCTGTAATCGAGTTAAAAATAAACAAGTCATTTTTCAACCCGACAAAGCTTTCTCCTCCCCAAACTACAAAAATATCTCCATCAGACCCAGCAGAGTGAAGAAATCTTTTAGAGGGAATGTCACCCTTGGCTTGGACTAGTTCCCAGACTTCAGAAATCAAGTCGAAAGTCCAAAGATCGTTGAAGAGAGTGTCTGAATCGATGCCTCCGAAAACATAGAGTTTCGTGTTGATGGCTACCATTGAGTGATAAGACCTGGCGGGGGGCTGAATGAAATGAGACCCGATCAGGTCATAACTGAAATCTTCTAAACTGATGATGCCAAGTGTATTCGAAATGTCACGAAAAGTGTCCCAGGTGTAGCTTCCAAAGATAAAAATAAATTCTTCAGTTTCCACAAGTGCAGCGTCTATATTATCTGCCCAATCAGGGAAGGGATCAAAGTATTTCCATTCTTTTTTCTCGTCTAGCAAATTAACCTTTCTGAAGATGGATTTTTCACCATTAATAGTGTCTCTCCAATAGAACATAACATAAAGTTCATTATTATAAAGGAAGCTCCTCGAGCCTGTCCCAATTCTTTCATCATTCATTTCAGAAACGATTGACCAGCTGAAATTTTTTAAAGAATAACTATAAAGATAAGGAGAGGTGTCAGGATTCTCTGAATACTGCAAAAGGTTTCCGTCGTAATAATGAATAAAAGCGTACCATGTAGTAAGAGGAGCCTCTCCATTATTTGGAAGCTTTTCCCATTCAAAAGCAGTTAAGTTAAACCTAGATGCACGTTACCTGTAAATATCATCTGAATTTCCTGTCCAAGTTGCTCCTGCTTGGATTATAAAATATTGAATCCCTTCTTCAGCGTAAGTTGTGAAAGCGTATTCAAACATTGACGGTGGCCGCGGAACTATTTCAATCTTCTGCCATTTGTGAGTCACGAAGTCGAACTCCCAGAAATCACCTTCAGGGCCTGAATTCGAAAGTCCTCCAAAGATGTAGAATTTTGACTCGGTAAAACTTGAGAAACCTCCTGAATAACATCGAGGGGCTGATTAAAACTTACCAGGGGACTCCAGAGAAGATATGAAGACCTTTTCCCAGGAAAATGAAACTAATGAAAACTCCCAGATATCTGAAAAGAATTGCTCAGTGTCGGAACCGCCGAAGATTATTAAGGATTCTCTGGGTTGTAGATAAGATGTGAACAGATTGTGACGGGGTTGAGGAGGTGATCTTGCTGGCGGAATGAAATCAACTTTCAATGAAATACAGAGGTGGATACCCACTATTAGTAGCCATGATTGCATATTTTTAAATTTGTGGAAATTGATTGATTTGTTTTCAAATTTTTTTAGGAAATAACTTGTGTTAGTTACCTAAAAAATGTTCATAAATTGGGAATTCGTGTGTTTTCTTTTATTAATATTATATCGTACAAATTTAATCTAATTCTTTAAAGCTAATGCTTTACAAATTTTATAACAACATAAAAGAATGCTTATTAGACTTTAAGAGTTTTTAATATTCTGAAAATTCTCATTTCAAAATGCCTAAAACTAGATGATTTAAGCATACTCATAGGTTGGAAGTATCTTACATCATAAAGGTTATCTTAATTCAAGGTGTTAAGTTTAGGCAACAATATACTATATTACCTTTTAAATACTGACCCCTGATATTGTTGATTAACGAGATTATTACAGAGAATCATTATCGGTTAGTTTTAATTCATTATAATTTTAGACTGTTAACTTGCTTTCGATATATTAAAAACTAATACACCTAAAATTAACTTGATTATTTACAGTATTCCAATCATAAATTTTTTTTCACCTTTTTAATCAAATGCCATAATTAAACATTAATTTTGCCCCACTTTCTTAATCATTTGATAAAATACCCATTCAATCATCATTCTTTTCATCTTGAAAGTGAACTACCAGTTTAGAAGGCCATAGTCATTGAGTCTCTAGCTGCATAAACTACGTCTCCAGTATTAAAGAGCCATGCATTTAAATTAAGACATTAAAATTATACTGATTGTGATTATCGATGAAAGCTATTTACGATTTGGTCATGGAAATTTACAGATTTTTTAGGATGTACTACCTTAGAAGAAGAATACATTTTTTTATTTCTCTTAGAAAAACATAAGATAATACCAAATGTCGATATGCTGGCAAGTTTTTAATGATGAAGATGTAAACCCCGTAAGTTACTCACGAGTATCAACATTTAAATGAAAGAAGTGAATTTTTTTTGGGAGCTGTAAAAAATTTACTTTTCTATGATATATCAAGAACCAGAATCGAAAATCACGAAATAAGTGATTGAAGGCATTTCTTTCATCGAAGTAAAATTAAAGAAATTTTAAAAGAAGTTTAGATGAAATATATATGTTCAAGATGAACTGAAAAAAATTTATTAACTATGGTTTAGAGTTTTTTTCGACCAAAAATTTTATAGTCTGGTGATCTTATTGATCAAGAATTTATAATATTTTTTAATGGCTTTCATAATATTTAAGCTGATAGGAGGTGGCAAAATTGATATTTTATGCAAGACAAGAAAAGATTTATCACTTGTGGATTGATGATATTATAGGTAATCCAAACAAAATATTAATCATTGTTCATAAGGTTTTAGTGCTTGAATTTAATCAAGTTGAATAATTCACAAATATAGAATTTAAACTCAGTGAAGCTTTTCAAATCATATTTATTATGTTTACTATCACTATTCAATAAAATCAATTCTGAACCAGAGAATTATTATGTTCAGTCCCTGAAATTATAGATTCAATTGGAATATTCTCAATTTTTACTTCTTTACTTTTAAAAATTTTGTTTGTGACTTTCGGTTGAGGAAAAACTTTTTTCTTCTTCAATTTTTTCATCAGTTTCTCTAAATACTGTTCAAAAAGACTCATAAAAAAACCAGTTATTCCAAAAAGTCCTGAAACAGTTCCTAACAAAGCCCCTGCAAAGAAAAAAAGGTCTTGTTTCAAAAGTCTTTTTGTGATAAGAACACTTGAGTTGATTTCAATTAAGACTTTTATATACAAGTTAGAAACAAAAGGCAGGTCATCAGTGATATGTTGACTTCCATATACAGGACTGTTCTTTTCAGAGATATGATACCCAGTTATCTCACTTTCCCATTTTCTAGACTCTGACTGGAACAAGGAAGGAGTCACTAAGAAAGAAAATTCACTTGGAGTAGATCCAATAAAAACATATCCACTACTGGGAAGCAATAATGAACTGACTGAACTATCTTCATTTGGAATTGAAGAACTCGCAGTTAAAGTCAATTGAATTCTTGAAGTGTAACTCAGACTTCCAGTGATGTTGAAGTTTACTTGAGCACCTGTTTTTATTTCTCCATCTAAACAAGTTACTTTAATTATGCAAGTTTTGTTATTGTGCAGTATGCAGGTTTTTTGAGTGTTGAAGCATTTTATGTTTGATAAGTGTTGCTGGATTGAATCAGCGCATTCTGTTTTGTTTATACACTGCCCACCGAAAGCACTTAGAAAAAGAGAAAAAGACAGTGATTTCGACACAAATGATGAAACTTCAGATTCCATTACGATTAACGGTACTTGACCTTTTGTTTCTTCGATGTTTGATTTTGAATACGTCAAAACTGCTGAAGAGGTTATCATCAGTGACCCAATAATGAAAAAAAATGTAAAAAGCCCTCCAATTTTAGTTTTTTTCTTTATAATATAATCACTTTTTTCATCATCATGCTGAAGAGTATAAAGGTCAAGTTTTTCCAAGTAATTTCGGAGTCTCTTGATGAATAAACAACAGATAACAAAAAAAAGGCTTGGAATAATGACCAAAAGTCGAAAAAGCAACAAATCTTTTGAAAGATCAGGCTCTTTATATGATGAAGGCTGAGACGAACTCACCATTTTTAAATCATCTAAGGCTAAAGGGAAAGAGCTGCCAACTGGACAAAAAAAGTTATCTGGACAAGTTTGGCATATTTTAGAAGCACTTTTGTTACTGTAAAAGCCTTCTGGACAAGGAATGCATTGAAGTTTGCTTGTTGCTGAAATTTTACTGTTGTAAGTTCCTGGTTGGCACTTTTGACAGATCGAACTTCCTTGTTGATCGTTAAATGTTCCTTCATCGCAAGGTTTACAGGAATTTTTAAAAGAATAAGTGCCAGCAGAGCAGAGAGCTTTACATCCAATATTTTTACACAAGTCTTCAACATCAATCTTGGCAAAAACTGGATTTCCAAGCAAAGAAGAAATAAAAGAATCTTCACCTCTTCCTCCTCCATAAACATATAAAGACTTGTTAAAATAAACAAAGCCAGCTGCGAAGCTTTCAAAATTTATTTTTTCTTTAAGATCCACTCTCTGATTTCCTGGTCCAAAATAGGTAATAGTGTCTAAAGTACGAAGATGCCAATACTCACCCCCTATACTGATAACATGATTTCCGAAAATAACCTGATTTGAAAGAGAAATTTGATATATTGACCCGTCATCAGAAGGATTGTGAAAAACTTGCCAATTCTTTGATGTTAGATTGAAAAAATCGATCTGGCCAGAACCATATCCAATATCTGTACACCCAAGTGAAACATAAAATAAATCAGAGTCTAGCCAACAAAACGGAGAACTTACCTTTCGCAAACCATCAGAAGATAGAAGATCGAATCCATTTGTCCCGATATCGTATTGCCAAAGTTCATTTTGCATCTCTGAATTCCTTTCCCCTCCATACAAAAAAACTTTGAAGTTTTTTAGTACCAAACAAGAGCCTTTCGTAGGACTTGGGTTGTTTGATGTTCTAGGTTGAAGTTGAGTCCAGAAACCAGTAATCGAGTTAAAAATGAACATTGAATCTTCCAACCCGTTGTTACTTACTCCTCCCCAAATGATGAAAATATCTCCATCTGAGTTAGCTGAGTGAAGATATCTTGGATTAGGGATATCACCTTTCGCCTGTAGTAGTTCCCAGACTTCAGATATCAAATCAAAAGTCCAGAGATCATTATAAATAGTCCCTGAATCAACTCCTCCGAAAACAAACAATTTTGAGTTGATTAGGACCATTGAATGATAAGATCTTGGAGGAGGTTGCACCCAATGATCATTAATCAATTGATGTTTGAAATCATTTAAAGTGATTTTACCGAAAGTATTAGAAAAGTAACTTTTTGAGGTATTTGTGAAACTCCCGAAAATATAGACATCGTTTTCTATTTTTACTGAAGCTAGTTCAAAATAATCTATAATATAAGGAAGCAGGTTTAAGCTTTTCCATTCTTTGGTATTTTCTTTTAAATTGACCATTACACTATTATATTTATAATTTTCAATTTGATACACCATAGGACATGCTAAATAGAGTGCATCTTCGATGATAAAGTTTATTGGACGATATGTGCAATTTAAAGGGTAATTGATTTCAGAAATTAATGACCATCTCATTGTTGTAAAAGAATAATTGTATAAAGATGTAAACCTAACCTCCAAATCCATCCCTCCAGTCTGTAAAATATCTCCATTATAATACATGATTATCGATCCAATTGAAGAAAGAGGTGCCTCTCCGTTATTTGGAAGCTTTTCCCATTGTAAAGAACTACAGTTTAATCTAAATGGCAAGTACTTATACATATTGTTTGTTAGGCCGTTTTTAGTTTTTCCTGATTGAATCACAAAATATCGAAATCCATCAGCGAAAAAACTAGTGTAAGCATAAGCTGATATTGGATCTGGCGTTGAATAAGTTTGAATTTTTCGCCAAGTACTTATGTCAAAGTCGTATTCCCAGAAATCATTTTTTCGACCTAGTTCAGAATGGCCGCCAAAAATATAAAGTTTAGATTCATTTAAACTTGTGAAACCACCGAATTGCATTCGAGCTTCTATATAAAATTTACGGGGTACCTCTAATGAAGTGACAATCACCTTTTCCCAAAAAAATGACTTCAAAGAAAATTCCCAAAGATCATTATAGTAGCAATTCGCATAATCACCCCCAAAGACTATAATCGATTCTCTTGATTTCATGTAGTCTATAAAGGTATTTTCACGAAAAGGAGGAGGGGATCTAACTGCTGGAATGAAATCAACTTTGAGTGAGAAGCAGACGTAAATATTTAGAAACAACAACAACATTATATTGATTTGAAATAAATTTATAAAATGAAAGAAATTACTTGCTCTCAAAGAAAACGATAAGAATTATAGATTAAAATGGGTAAGAAGATAATCCAAACTTTTTAGAATTCACTGATAAACTTAGGAAAATTTGAGGCTTCAAGAGAGATGAACCTTAAAAAGAACCATTTGCTTCTAATTCTGAGAAAAGGTCTTTATCATCAACACTCAAAAACTAGAATTCCATCAAATCTTATTCGAATTGATTGAATATAAAATATTAAAAAATATTTCTTTTCATTTAAATAAAGGAATTCAGGTAAGTTCATCTTCATTTCAATTATCATATTGAAAAAATTAGATGCTTCAATCACATTTATTAGTTTTTTGTTTGAATTACATGAAATTTTCTTCCATTATCAATTTCTCTAAACAATATAAAATTTTTTGGTTCTTAAATAGGTAGCGAAAGAGAGTGACTCAATCAAATAATTGTTTTAAAACGATGAAGAGGTAAGAAAAGAATGTTTTGTACGCGAGATGGGCCTTAAAGTATCATAGGATCTCCAAAATTATTCTAAATTTAATTCTTATTATTTTATAGCAAATTGATTAATTATGCTAGTACGAAAGACAATCGAAAAAAATCGTTCACATAATTCAAATAAACTTACTTAAGTAACTATAATAATTACCTTCTTTAAGTATTTACAACTTCTGATTTGCAGATGATCATAATCAACGATTTAAATAACAAATTCCATATAAAATTATCTCAAAAAGCATTTGAAATTTTTACAGTCTTTTTGATCAAAAACAAAATAGTCCTAATAATCCAAAATCTTTTTCTAATCGATGATAGTCCTACCCCATCCTTTTAAATAATTTCATTCAAAAATTAAAACAAGCGGGTTTTCCATTATCAACCTATCCAGAGTATATAAATGAAATTTCCAAAGACTTTCTTGAGTCTGCTTCTGTATTCACAATTACTCATGAGAATATCAAGTACACCCCCTCCAAATGAAAGCAACTTCTCAATTCTCTTCAACTTGACTTTCAAGACAGATACCTCCTGGACAAGCCTTTCAATCATAGATTCTACAAATCCTTCAATTTTGAAAGACTTCGAAGAATCCGTGTTTTCCTCACCTCCTCCATCCTTAGACTTCCTAGTCTCGACCGAATCCTCCTGCCTATCCGATTCATTTTACTCCTCCCTTCCACTTTCCTCCCTTTCCACCCTCCTCTTCCTTTCCACCTCATCCGACCCTTCAATAACCCTCTGTTCTTCCAAAGCCATCGAGGCTTACCACATCACTTCTTCAAAAGCCTCAATAAAAAAAAGCATAAACCTGGCAAAATCTCTGATCTTCCAAAAATTCCCCAGCCCGGCATCATCTTCAATAATTTTGGTCTCATCACAGTCAAGACACCTGTCATCCTGCGAAGACTACTTCTCAGTTCTGGACAACGGAATCTGCGAGCCGTGCATCAACGGGTGCCTGAAATGTTCGAATTCCACTTCTTGTGACCAGTGCTTTCCAGGCTCCGGAAGCAACTTCGGATATTGGCTGACAAGTGAAAAAACTTGTGAGTTCTGCAAATGGTACGAGTGTTCTGTTTGCATTGACGCCACTCGTTGCCAGACCTGCAACTCTGGGCATTTTAAGACTGATGATGAAAAATGTCTGCCGTGTACTGCGAGTTGTGAAATATGCACAAGTACTAAATGCACCAAATGCCAGAATAGCTACTTTTTAAATGGAGATGTCTGTGAAAAGTGCATTGTGATGTGTAGGATTTGTAATGATGATCATAGTTGTGAGGCTTGTGAAGAAAGGTTTTTTCTTGATAGCTCGGGAACTGAATGTCTTGAATGTGGACTCAAATGCTTGACTTGCAGTGATCGCAGTCATTGCTTCACTTGTCAAGATGGATTTGTGGCTGTTCATGGAGAGTGTGTTGCTTGTGTTGACAATTGCTTTGCTTGTCAGAATAGAGTTTGTTCGAAATGCTATCAGAAATTTTACCTGGATGGGTCTTTTAATTGTCTGCCTTGCTCTGATGGACTTTGTGAGGATTGTCCTTCGGATGTCTGTAAAACTTGCAAGTTGGGCTCGGTCCTTATTTCTGGAGCATGCATGGAATGTCCAGATGGGTGCAAAATTTGTGATAAGGATAAAGTTTGTAAACAGTGTCTTATTGGACCTTTGATTAATGGTGGGTGCTTGATCTGTGGAAAGCACTGCGTTAATTGTGATGATGAAAAATGCTATGACTGTGATCCTGGATTTTTTGAAATGACTGGATATAGAGATTGCTTTCCATGTCAAAGTAATTGCATTGACTGTAATGAGGAAGAATGTAAAAGGTGTGTTGATAGATATTATATAGCAGGCCATGAGTGCTTTCAATGCTCAGCTCACTGCTTGAGCTGTGAGAAATACGAAGTTTGTGATAAGTGTGATGAGTCATATTTATTAAAAGCGAAACTGGATGAGTCTGGGAATATTTTCTGCCAACCTTGCATTGCTAATTGCAGTATCTGCTTAGATGAAACTTCTTGTAGTGTGTGCAAAATCGGATTCGCCGTTAACAGTGACGGTCTTTGTGAAAGTTGTGGAAAAGGTTGTTCAAATTGTGTAGATGGCTTTTGTAAGTCATGTACTGATGAGTTTTTCTTTGACCCTAATCAAAAAGTGTGCTATAAATGCACAGATTTTTGTATAAAATGCTCCGATTCAACCAGTTGTCAACTCTGCAAGATCGGCTACTTTTGGAACACCGAAGCATCTGCTTGTTATAAATGCCCAACTAATTGCTTTGACTGCATCCAAGGTCAATGCTATGAGTGCTACATTGGGTTTTATCTAAATACTATAAACTCTTGTGCAGTTTGCAAAGAAGGATGTTTTAACTGTAAAAATTATGAAAAATGCTTAAAATGTTCTGATGGATATTATCTAAACTCTTTTACAGAGACCTGCTTTTTATGCATGACTTACTGTGACATTTGCTTTAGTGCATCAACATGTGATAAATGCAGCAAAGGATTCTATTTAAAGCAAAATAAATGTGCTAAATGTCCTGAAAACTGCCTAGATTGTGATATTGACACAACCTGCTATGAATGTGGAAAAGGAACTTATCTTGGCAATGGTCAATGTTTGAATTGTGATTCAAAGTGTAGCGGTTGCGATTCTCTCGACATTTGCACTAGTTGTAACAGAACCTATTACCTTGAAAATACTAAATGTCTTAACTGTTACGAAAACTGTGATATATGCATAAACCCTGCATCTTGCAGTAAGTGTAAAACGGGATATTCAATTGAAAATCTAGCCAATAGTTTAGCAGGACATGATAACTCTTGTATTAAATGTGATGATGGATGTCTTGATTGTGAATCAACTGTATGTTTTGATTGTATGAGCGGCTACATGATGGATAATCATAAGTGCATTGAATGTCCTGATAATTGTATTTGGTGCTACAGTTTTTATAATCCCTTAACTGAGATAACTAGCTACTACTGTGGATGGTGTCTTGAAGGCTATTTGATTGATCAGCCAGGTTGTAAGAGCTGCGGTGACTACTGCCTAGATTGTAATAATATTGGATGCTTGAAATGTGAAGATGGTTACTTCATCGATGAATATGAAACATGCACAAAATGCTCTCCAAACTGTCTTGACTGCTTCGACCTTACCTTTTGCTTCATATGCGATGATCTATATAACCTAAACTGGGGAACAGGCCTTTGTTCTAACTGCCCAAACCATTGTTTACAATGTGATATAGACGAAAAGTGTGTACTTTGTGAAGATTATTACTACATAGATTCGAATGGGCTTTGTCCAGCATGTGGGTTTCATTGTATTGACTGTACTAAAGACGATTGTATCACCTGCGACATCGGTTTCTACGTCGACAAAAACGGTGACTGTGACATCTGCAAAGTAGGCTGCACTGAATGTGAAAGCAAAGACATCTGCAAGAAATGCGAAAACGGTTTCTATCTCGAAAAATTTTCTGAAACTCTTGCAGTTTGTCTTCCATGTTCAACAGGCTGCATGATATGCGAAGAGAATTCTTGCAAGGTATGCAAAGATTCTTATTATTTGGACCTGATCACTGAAAGTTGCATTTCTTGCACAGTGAAAATTCCAGGGTGTTCTTGGTGCTCAAGTCCAAAGAAGTGCGACAGTTGTTTCGTTGGATTCGCTCTTGATTCTGATTCGTTTTGCCGGAGGTGCAAAGATGGGTGCATTGATTGTTTCATGGAATCTTTCAATGGGCAGACTGCCGAAGTGTGTAAAACTTGCAACTCTTCTTATTTTTTAAATCAGGGTAGGTGTAAAAGATGCCCTGAAAATTGCTTGAAGTGTGGAGATGAAGAGACTTGCTTTTTGTGTCAAAAGTTTTACTTTATTGATAGTTACTTTCAATGCTCGGCTTGTCTACCAAATTGCTTAAGTTGTCGAGATAAGTTAAGTTGTGATAAGTGCAACACGGCTTTTTATTGGGACCTGAATTCCCAAAAATGCACGAATTGTGAGACAGGATGCGAGAGCTGCACTTCAAATGGCTGTAATTCATGCAAAAGAGGGTTGTATTTGAACTATACAACAAATATGTGTGAATTCTGCACATCAAATTGCAATAATTGCCAGTCATTAAAATATTGCATAACATGCGATCCCGAGTATTTTTTTGATGAAAAATCATTAAAGTGTCTTCAGTGTCCTTCAAACTGCCGAGAATGTTCATCTAAAACAGAATGCTACTCTTGCTATACAGGTTATATGAATAGTGGCGGGCTTTGTAGTCAATGTCCTAAATATTGTGAAATTTGTAAAACTTCAGGGTGTGTACATTGTTTCGAAAAGTACTTTCTTGCATCAAATAATATTTGTACTGAATGTCCGAATCATTGTCTTCATTGTGAGACTGCATCAAAATGTACTGTGTGTGAGACTGGTTATTTTAAAACTTCTTCTAATTCTTGTGAGAAATGCGATCAAAAATGCTTGTCATGCACCCAAGAAAAATGCCTTATATGTATGGATGGCTTCTTTAAATTCAACAATTCTTGTTCTCTTTGTCCAAAAAACTGCAAATATTGTGTAGATGGTAATATGTGTGAGTTATGCTACCAAGGTTTATTCATCAATCCCATAACAGGACAATGCGAACGTTGTCTTGATCCAGGTTGTGAGATATGCTCATCTGAATCTTCTTGTGACTTGTGCAAACCAGGTCTTCTTAGAAATGTAGATGGAATCTGCTCAACTTGCCCAATATTTTGCGTTGAATGTGACCATGGCAATAAATGCATCAAGTGCTCTAAAGGCTACTTCCCTGATTCAAAATCCGGAATGTGTTTCAAGTGCCCAGTTTATTGTGAGGATTGCAATAGCTTTACTAACTGCAAAAAATGTGCTGATAATTTCATCACAAAGGCTGACGGGACATGCATTCCTTGCATGAGAGACTGTCTATCCTGCGAAACAGGAAATACTTGCAGACAATGTGAAAAAGGCTCTTTTCTAAACATCACAAGTCAATGCGCGAGATGCAACAAGGGATGCATTCATTGCTCGAAACTTGAAAACTGCTTCGAATGCGACAACAAACTTTTCTTAACTGATTCAGTTTGTCGACCTTGCACGGATTCAAAGTGTTTAAAGTGTCCAGGAAACAAGTGCAAAGAATGCTTAGAAGGATTTTTTTTGGATTCTAATCAAATTTGCACTAAATGCTTTAAAGATTGCGCGTTGTGCTCAGTATTCAATGAATGCCAAGCTTGTAAATCGGGATATTTTCTTGTTGAAAATGATTCGAAATGTGATAAATGTAGACTTCTTTGTTTAAGTTGCAATAGTAAAAATGAATGTTTTACCTGTCAGTCTGAATTTTTCCTTGATCCTAATACAAGTCCAGCTTCTTGCACAAGATGTCCTTCAAAGTGTGAAGCTTGCTTAGCAGATCTTTGCTTAAAGTGCATATCTGGATACTACTTAGGATATACAGGTCTCTGCTGGGAGTGCTCTAGAGGCTGTGAAATTTGTCAAAATGATAAAATATGTGATAAATGTAAAGAAGGATTTTATTCTAATGGTCTTGCTGTTTGCCAACCATGTCCTAGTCCTTGTATTAAGTGCAAAGCAGAGAAAATTTGTGAGGCCTGCACCTCCAGATTTAAATTAACCCCAGACCGTTCATGCATTGCCTGTCCAGAAGGTTGCGAGTCCTGCGATGACCTAAACAGATGCTATTCCTGTTCCACCAGTTTCATCTTAGAAGGCACATCCTGCTTTACCTGTTCAAATCCCGAAGTCCTCAGCATAGAAATCTCAAAAGATTTTCTTTCACTAGAAGTGAACTTCACATCACTTCTGGACAAAAAGCCAGTTATCTGCTCCAAAGCCATAACAACAAACGACACTTTCGGGGAAAACTGGAAATGTTCAATAAAAGAAAAGACCTTAAAAGTAATTTTTGGAAAAGACTTTTTATTAGACGAGTATTCAAATATTTCTATTTATACAGACCAGGTCTTTCACCGTCCTTGCCAAGTTAAAAAGATGTTCAGTTTAAAAGCTTCTTTTATGGAAACTCCTCCATCGCCTTCAGGCACTTTGAAAGGCTCGACTCAAGCTTCTCTTTTATGTGAAAACTCAAAACTTGACTACTACGTCGACAACGTCGAAGGAACTTTTGGTTTCGATCCAGTCTTAAAATGGTCTTCTTCATATGAAAATCCAGAATTTTCTATTTTTCTGGAAAAATTTAAAGAAACTCGAATTTTCATCCCTATTTCAAAGTTCAATAAAATAAAAACTCTTTTAACTGTATTCGTTGAAATTTCTAATTGTTTCAAAAGAACAACAGTTTTGAAAATTGATACGAATTTGATGGTGAATAAAGAAATTTCTGTGATGATTGACGCTGGAACTAACATCGAAATCCTTGCAAGTAAAAAATTTGAGATTAATGCGAAAGTCTTAGAAACTTGTGGCGCAAATTCGAATTTTTCTTATATTTGGTCTCTTTCAAATTCAACAAACCCTCGTGCAAAAATGTCTGATTTTGATTTAGAAGTGAATGAAAAGGTGTTAAAAGTCCCTAAGAATACTTTAAGGCCTTTTTTCAAATATCTTTTCACCGTGAAAGTCACTTCTGGGAAGCTTTTTGGTAACAGTTCCGTTTGGGTCGATGCTAAAGCTGATGACCTCGTCGTTATTTTCAATAGAAAAGACGGGCTAGTCCCTATTTCCTTCGACGTGCTCATCGACGCCAGTGATTCCAACGACCCAAACAAATTAAGCGAAAAATTATCTTTTCACTGGTCATGCACTCATCCAAACACCCACAAGTGCCGAACAAAACAAAACAACTTTCTTGAATCCCCTGAAAAAAACGAGTCTATCTTCTTGATACCGAAAGACACTCTGAATAATGCAAAGACTTACATCATCTCTTTAACCATCTCAACTTCAACTGACAACAGAAAAACTACCAGTTCACTCGCTTTGACAACTGAAGAAAAAATCTCGGCAGACATCAAGATTTTCATGGATCGTAAAAGAGTAGAATCTTCGAAAAGTTGTGAAATTAAAGCGAAAGTCACATCAAGTACACAGTTTCATCTTCTTTGGAGTCAAGTTCAAGGCCCAAGTGTTTCAATTCTAGAAGTTAGTTTGAATAACTTGTTTATTCCTGCAAATACTTTAAAACCTGGAAAAACTTACGAGTTTCAACTTACAGCTTATGAGTACTTTTCATTACTTTCTCCTAGTTCTGTGATTTCATTCAAAACTAATCAAATCCCTGAGTGCTTAGGAGACCTTTCAATAAATAAATGGTCAGGAATGGTGCAAGTTGATGAATTTAGTCTTTCAATTCAACCTTGCATTGACCAAGACGAGGACTACCCTTTGACGTACGAGTTTTACATGAAGAAGCAGTCAGGAAATTTACAAGTTTTAGAAAAAGCAAGGTTTTCAAATAGTTTAAGTTTTATTCTGCTGGAAGATGATATTTATCTGGCTTATGTCAAAGTCATCGATCAACTTGGAGGGTCTAATCGAATCGCTTTGCCAAAATCTTTTTTCGTGAAAAGTAATTCAAGATCCCTCGAAACTCAGGACCCTGAGCAGTTATTCATGAAAATCATGCAAAAGTATGAAGACCTTCGATCTTTTTACGCTATCAGCATCCTTAAAACCTTTCCAATGACCTCTTCACAAGTCAAGGTCATCTTTCAAAATTGTCTTGAATTCTATAAAAGTTCAGAAGTTGAGTTAAGTGAAGTGAAAATGATGATTTCAATTGTTTTAACTATTTTTGAATATCAGAAGTCTACTTTGAACTATGATCGGGTCAAGGAGTATTTAAATGTTCTTGTTGAATTTGGAAGAAATTGCACTGAAGAATTCAATCAAGATGTCATTAAAAGTGTTTGGATGGTTGCTACTGAAGTTGTTAAAAATGGAAAGTTTCAGGAAAAATTTGATTTACTTGCTGGAAACTTTTCGGATTACTTTGCTAGAATTTATTCGAAGGAGAAACATCCTGGAACGGTTCTTATCAATGTGACTGACTCAAACATGACTTTTTTCAAGAAAAGGGAAATTTGCAAGAATTTTGAAGAGAAAAGTTTTAAATTACCTCGAAATGTTACTGTTTTCATCGAATCTTTACCTTTTAACAGTTCAGATTTAATAGATATCAATTTGAAATCATTTCCTTCACCTGAAAGTTTCTCAGATTTCGTAGAAATCACTTTTACCAGATCAGGAAGTTATGAAAACAACGAACTTCAAGTGGAAGATGAGCAAGTAAAAAAATTGACGAATTCTACAGTTTTATTCGAAGTTCCTATTTTAAAGAACTCTTTAAATATGTGGACTTGCGAGGTGTATGAAGAAGAGTCTTGGAAAGAAGATGCTTGTGAACTTGAAAGTATTTCAAATGACTTGATAAAGTTCAGAATTTCTCATACTTCACTTTTTAGAGTTTCTATTAAAGAAGATCCTCGTTCTTTTATTTCAAGTTACCCGGTAACATTGGTGATGATCTTTATAATTTTATTTATTTTTCTTTTGATTGGAATGGTGATGAACTGTCGAGAAAGTGAGAAAGTTCAAATCTTTGATGAAAACTTTAATGATTCACCAAGGCGAAGGCCATGCAGTGATAATCCTTCTCAAATATACCCTGTTAATGTCCCCCCGAGTAACACTTTAAACGAAGAAACTGTTCTCAACCCTCATTTTAATGAAAGATGTTTCTGTTTGAAGAGTTTTTGGAATAAATCTGAACTCAGCAAGGGAGATATCATTATTGGAAACGTTTTTGTTTTAATCTCTATGCTCTGGTTACAGCTTAGCCTTATCAAAAAATTTGATTTAAAACGATTTAAACGAGAGGTTTCATTAACAATTTTTGCTTTATCTCTCGTTTTTGCCTTTCTTTTGCATATGTTGGTCTTGGTGATTTCGAAATTTGCTGGAAATATTGAAAAAAAATACAAAAATAAATGTTTTAGGCGTCTGCTTTTTGTTGTTGTTTTTTGTTTTTTTGGTCGAATTGCTGGGTGGTCTGCTAGTAAATCGGTTTATTTCACCTTTGAAGAGTCAGTAGTTGCTTTTGAGTTCTTTTGTGCAGCGCTGACCCAGGTGATTATAAGTGTTGTGATATGTTTAAAAATGAGAGACTTCCTTAAACTAGAATATCGGCATAGAAACAATATTGATGAATTACAGACATTTAGAGATAATATTACTAAACACTAAAGATATTTCCTTTAAACCCTCTAAAATTCAAATAATCTCTTCAAACAAGAGATTCCTAAAAGATCTTCTTTTTCTTAAAAACCCTTAACAACCCTTTCCATCACTAAAATTAATAATCTACTCTCCTAAAATTCAAATAATCTCTTCAAAACAACAGATTCCCAAAAGATCTTCTTTTCTTAAAAACCCTTAACAACCCCTTCCATCACTAAAATTAATAAACTACTCATCCCTTACCCTTCACCAACAAACTCATCTCCACTTTTCCCTTTCTTCCTCTTATCAACTTTCAGTTTTTTTTTCTTATTATTCAAAAACAAAGTCTTAAAAATTTCCATAGTAGCAGCAGCGTCTTCAACACTAGAATGTTGTCCAGTTTGAATAACTTTTCCCAATGTCTGAAAAGTGAGTTTTTGCAAAGAAACCAAGGCATTCCCAGAGCTTTCCGCATAAAGTGTTTGAGTATCTCTAACTTTTTCCTTATCCAAAGTGATTTTCAAGGCTTTTAAGTCATGATGAAGGGCATGTCCAACAACGATCTTTCCTTTAATAATCCTTTTAACCTGTTCCCTGACCTCCTGAAAAGACTTTGCGTATTTAAGGTGTCTGGCTCTTATTCCAGTGACAAAAGTTCGATAATTGACGACTTTTTCATCAGGTTTCACGAATAAATCTAGAAGGACTTCACATTCCATGTTTACAATGCTTACCCTTGCAAGGCAGTTCTTATCGTTTTCAGTGCTGACCATTTCGCAGTCAAGAGCCACGAAACTTTCACTTGTTGCTCCTGATGGGCGGTAGTCAGGGTTTTTCTTCCAGTTTGAATCGACCTGGCTTTCTTTTCGATTTCTTTTTAGAGGAAGCTTTGGACGGCTTAGGTCTTGAAAAATTTTCAACATTTCGTCTTTTTCACTTTTCATTATTATGACGGATAGTGATGGGTTTCACTTACCTATTCTTAGAAGTTACAAACAACAGATGGTTTTTGAGAAAGGAATGAATAAGTCTTGTAGGGATACTGTCAATTTCACTTTGCCTTTGATATCTCAGAGGTTTTTACCTTTGAAAGTAAGAGGGTCTTTCCAACGGAAAAAAAAAGAATGTTGCAGTTTTTTGAGACAGGACGTCCAAGAAAAGTTAGAACCAAGCGAGAACTTCTAATTGTATAATTAACTATGAGCGATAATTCTAAGCACAAACAACTAGTTTTAGACTACGTGTCAAACACGAACATAGAAACAATAATCCGTAACAGCATCCGGTCTCTAATCCAATCAAACTCAGTCCCCGACAACCCATTCGGTGCAATGTTCCGTCACTTCAGTTACTTCTCAGCCAAAGAAGACATGCGAAAGACTCAAGACTCAGTAAAAGGTGAATCTTTGAACGATCTCGAAAAGCCAAACGAGTTTTTCATAACAAGTCTCAAGAACCAATCAGATTGTTTCGGTCTTCCTCATCTTCTTCACTACGTAAACATCGACCACTTCAAAGTCCTTTACAAGGGACTTAAGGAGCTTTGTGTAGACCACAAAGGAAAATACGAAGCAGGTGAAAACCAACTAGTTCAAATGGAAGTAAGAACTTCAGTCGGAGGAGGCGAAATCTTCAAATCTTCTCGTTTGCCGAACCCTGAAGTTTCATCGACTCCTCTTGAAATAAGAGCTGATTGTCTTATTGAAACTGGAAAATTTGAGAATGCTTTTCAGTTCTTTTCTGACTATGTTTATGAAGACATTATGAGAATCGGTTCGAATAACGCCCTGAACCTTGTAAGGGACTTTTGCATTGAACTTGGACTTAACTCACGGAATATCAGGAGATTGACGATGGAAGATATTAAGAAAAACAAGCAACTTCTGGTAAATGAATTGAAAAATGCGAGTCTTCAAAAGAGAAATTCTTATTTTCGTGTACTTGTCTTCAGCCAGGACCTTGAACGGTACTCGTCAAGGGACCTGATCCGCGCGGTTACCCCTTCTCGCTTGTTAAGTCTCACTGAACCTAGTGTTTCTGACCATTTTCAGTTCATTTCTTGCAAAAAGTACTATGTTTTGCATTATTCTTCACCAAGAACTCAGGAAAATAAATCACTTTCAAATGTTCCTTGTGTTTCTTTGTTCTCTGCTGTTTTTCCTAACCCAGATTCAGCTTCGAATTACGCAAAAGTATTTTATAATGAAGGGATTAACCCATATGATCAGGAATTTTTACAGAATTTTTGTCAGAATAAAAGAGAAAAAATTGTGAAATTCTATAAAAATGGAAAAATTCATAAAATGGCCTGGGAAACTTTGCAACTTGCAAGTACTAGTAAAGATCATCAGGCTAATTCAGCTGTTGTTAATGAAATCTTCTCGTTGTTTTCTCATCCGAGTTCTAAACTTTTTAGAGTTATTCGTGAGTGCAAGGCACTTATTTTGCTGGTGGACTCTTATTATGATACCGGATTTGAACACTTTAAAAAATTGGCTGAAGGACTTTTTGTGAGGATGAAAGGAAATTGCTGGACGGCCTTTGGCAATCCATCAACAGCCGAGATGATATTACTAAAGCCCCTAATTGTAAAGATGTTAAACCAAATCTCAATAAACAACTCAAGAACTCTAAATCTAAACCAGATGACCCTTCGCATATTAGAAAGACTAAAAACTCTCTGTTCATCACTAGCACGAGGTTGTTTCGATTTACTCCTAAGAGCCTTGCCAAAGTTATCCGAAAGTCTTTCTCGTCTTTTATCCTCAGCAGGTGTTCCTCAATCAGAGACCTTCAACCAGTTCACCTCAAACAAGCAGACAGAATTATCATTCAACATTTCAGACGAGTTGAAATCACGAAACATGCGAAAAGACAACGAGTACATTATAGTCTTCGAGTTCCTAGTAAAAACACAAGTAATTCAAGTCTTAACAATGACAACACGCGACCTGGTCTTAAGTTACCCTCTAGTTCCTAACCCTTTAAAAATTTACGCAGTGAAGTTACTTTACGCGCTCTTTCGACATGACATGTTCCAGCAGTCCACAAATGAAGTGATTGAGACTCACATGCACCTTCCCAATGAAGTCTCTCCAGGAGTCTTCGTCCATTCAAATGCTGAAAATCAATTCAACGTATCAGGTCTGCCTTATGTTGTCGGCAGTGAAGAATTTTTAATTGTTTCTGCTAGTCAAGAAATCGGTTTTTTTAAAACTATTTTCAGTCAATATGAACTCGATGTTGAACTTTTCGCAAATATAAGGCCGAGGGGGTACACCTTAGAAGCAGTTACTTCTATTTGTGGAACTTCTGTTGTTAACTTTGAGGCACTTAGTAAATTTCCTAGTCTTTGGAATGTTTATTATGATGTTTCTGTCACTGGTGCTAATCTTAATTCAGCAACTCATACTTTTTTAATGCTTTTGGTCCAGTATGCACTTTGGCTTGATAATGGAACTGATGCACTTGTTGTTGGATTTTTTAGTCCTTTCGCTAGTCAGCCCTTGGCGAGTTTTGAACAATTGTTGGGAACTGAGGACAGGGAACAGTCAATTGAGCTTCTTTTGGCGACTATTCAGAAAGGCTCTCGAATATGGCTCAGGGTGTTGCTTCCTTTTCTAGGTGACCAGGAAAGTCAAGTGATTGGAGTGCCTATCGCTGTTCATTTTTACTTTAATATGCACTTTCGTATTAGTTATAACCGAACTGTCACTAGTCTTATCGACCTTTGCTCTTTAGAAGACCTTGTTAAAGTCTTTTATTCTCGAGAAGACTTTGAAGCTTGGAAAGTTATTAGTCAGGATTGCAAGAATATCACTGAAAAAATGCTTGATGAGTTTAATTCTAGTCTTAGTTCTGGAAAACATTATCGGGCGACTGTTGCTTTGTTGTTTTTGAAACTTTCTGAAAAAGATAAAGATGTTGTTGCTAAGTTGTTGAGGGTTAAAGATACACCGCTTAAGAGTATTATTGAATGTGAAAGATTTGCTAAGAATTTAATTGACTTTTGTGCTGCTGCTCATGTCGGACATAGGAAAAAAAACCCGGAACTTATTGCGGATTATGTTGAGAAGTTTGTGAGGTTCTTGGATGCTACTTTTCTTCAGGAGAGAAATGTGTTTTTGGAGAACTCGCAGATGAATGTTTTAAGAGTTGGGAATAAATTACTTGCAGATGTTAAAAATGCAAATGGGCCAAAGTATGGAAGAGCTCTTGAGTCGTTAATGTTTATTCATGATCACCTAACCACATCAAAGACTCTCGCCTCCTTGTCACTCCAAGACGTCCTCGACAACCTAAAAGACTTCAGCAGTTCATCTCCCTGAATCCCAAAATAATAAATAATGGCCGAAGAGGCAAAATCCTTTGAAGACGACATCGAAGAATTCGAAAACCTAGGAGACAAGGTAAAAATCCTTTCAATGATGCGAAACATGCTAAGATCCGAATCAAAACCCATGAAAAAAGTAGAAATTTTCACAGAAGACAACAACAACATCTACCCGACCTTCTGGTACAAAGACCGTCAAATCGCTACTTGCCGAAAATGCGGTAAAACAGGTGACTCAATAACAAGCAAAAAATTAGGTCTAGGAAACTTTTCATGTTGTTGTTGTTTCTGCTTCTTATGTCTCTGGCCCTGCATTCCAATAATGTGTTGTTTAGTTTACGACGTCTGTCATTCCTGCCCCTACTGCAAAGCTGAGTTGGGTGTAAAGACCTTCATCTAGTTGATAAATATTCATAAAAATGGCAAAATGTTCCCTCGGCTGCCTTAATTTGTCACCAGTCGCACTTTTAGCTTACTTCTGCCTGTTGAACATCTTGATGTACATCGACCGTGGCGCTGTGGCTTCTTTGGTCACTGCTTTCGAGGATGACCCGAATTTACATCTGACCAACTTCCAGGCAGGCGTCGTCGGGTCGGTCTTTATGTTTGGTTTCATGATTGCAAGTCCTATCTTCGCTAATGCATCACAGTCGGTGCATGCTTTCACTTTAATCACTGTCGGAGTCACTATTTGGGCAGGGTCTTGTCTTTTGGCTGGAGTTTCTAATTCTTTTGGACTCTTGGTCGCAGCGAGAGCGCTTTCTGGAATTGGAGAAGCTAGCTTTGTTTGTCTTGCATCTCCGATTATTTTATCGAAGGCACCCGCGGATAAGAAAAACTTGTGGATATCGATTTTTTATAGTGCTTTGACTATTGGGTATGCTTTGGGATATGTCATTGCACCTCCTGTTAAAAATGGATTTGGAGGGTGGCAGTACGTATTTTTCCTCGAAATGATCGCAAGTGCCCCATTCATAATAATCGCTTTTTTCGCATACCGAGACCCATCTCTAATGTTTAAAAAAGAGCAAAAAGTGAGTATGATAGTTCAATTCAAAGAGCTCTGGAAGAACAAAGTCTATTGTTTCATGGTTCTGGGTTACGGTGCATTCACATTCACAGTCGGAGGACTGGCCTTTTGGGGTCCAGCGATCTTACAACGCGAGTACAATAAAAGCGAAACAGTGGCAAGTATGAGTCTCGGCTTCATCACGATTTTCTCAGGACTAGTCGCGACAGTCTTAGGTTCAGTGATCCTCGAGAAGATGTTAAAGCCATACCGATTAGAATTCGAAGATGGAAAGATAAGCATGAGGAAGTACTCTTACTACATCACTGAAAAAGCCAATAAAGTCATCACAAGAGTCGCAATTGGTTGCCTCATTGTTGGACTTGCCGGAGCCATCTTCGCTCCGACCCTCCCTGGCCCGAAGGGCCAGGGCCCTTTTGCTTTTTTTTTACTTTGTCTTTGTATCAGTGAGTTTTTGCTTTTTTTGTAAATGATATGTAGAGGAATTGGACCTTCAAATATGGGAATTATGAATACTGTTGAAAATGATTTGAGACCACAGGCTGTCGCGGTTTCTATTTTCTTTATGCACTTGCTTGGAGACTTTCCTTCACCGTTTTTGATTGGAGTTATTAATGAATCTGTTAGTATGTACTTTGGGACTATTGTTCTTATGGGCTGGATGAGCTTTTGTTGTGTTTGTTGGATGATTGCTTTTGGAATCGCTGTATGAAATATTTAGAGGTTTCATGGAGCTCCTATGGAATATGTTAAAAGTCACTTTTGTTCAAGGAATATTGTCAAGCAGGAGGATGATAGAAGATTGATCACTGCTGATAATGAAGATGATAAAGATGATTATCACCAGGCGAGTATTGAAAAAAGTATCAATCGGTTAAGAGAGGATGAACTGTATTAGATTAGTTTGGAAATAGAGGATAATGAATTTTTTTTAGAAATTGTTTGTTTTTGGGGATGTTTAAATTTATTATCTAGTTTGAGTGGTTTTCTTGTTTTTAATTCATGTTGATTACTTAGCTTGTTTTATAATTTTAAGGTTTTTAACTTTAATAGACTTTTTACCCTTGATCGATTAACTTTCTTTATACTTTTATCAGACCTTCTCACAAAAGACGAATTAAAAAAATTTTGAATAAGTCTTTTACAGAGATTAGTCTCATTTGGTAATTCTTGAAAATTTTCAACTTTTTTGTATTTTTCTTCGAATTTTTC
Organism: Stentor roeselii; assembly: GCA_006503475.1. Taxonomy (NCBI): domain Eukaryota; phylum Ciliophora; class Heterotrichea; order Heterotrichida; family Stentoridae; genus Stentor; species Stentor roeselii. The sequence continues at coordinate 38,238 of RSEH01000340.1, forward strand.
ATTTTCCTCGATTTTTTTAGTAAAGCTTTGAATTTGAAGGTTTTCTGCTACTTGAGGTTCTTCTTCAAGTTGAAAACCAATAACTGTTTTTTTTTCATCATTTTTTTTTATATTTCTCGGCTCAAGACAGGATTTTAAAGGATTTTTAGAAAGATTTTTACTGATTTCAGGACTTTTTTTAAAATTTTTCACAATTTTAGAAGTTTCTGAAGCTGAAATATCAAAATTTCCAATTTCAAGATGTTTTTTATTATTTGATATGAAAGGAAGAGTTGTAGTTTTAGATAATTTTCCTGAATTTAAATGAGGTAAAATACGAAATTCATCATTTTTTATTTTTTTCGAAGGTTTTGAGATTTTTTTTTGGCCTTTCAAGGAGCCGAGCTGAAAAACTTCAAATTTTTTTTTAGAAATTTGACTGGAATCCGGCCTTGCTCCTTTAACTCGAACTTCAGGAAGATGTTCATCTGCAGATTCACGACGATTGTAAAAAGTTACAGAAAGCCTTTGAATGCTCTTATTTTTCTTATGCTGACTAAAAAGTTCAGCGGAACTACTTTCTGGAGTTTTATTGAAAATTAAATGATTTTCAATAGTTTTAGAAGATTTTTTTAGTTCTTTGGAATTTTCTATAGTTTTATCTTTAGAAAATAAATATTCTACATTGAGAACAGGTTTAAACTCTGTCTGAAGTCTTAAAAATATACTTGGATCAATAAAAAATTTAAATTTAGCCTCAATGATGAAATTTTTAACGATTTCTTCAGTTTTTTTAGTTTTTTGAGGCACTTCAACTTGAGTGGATATTTGAGAGATGAAAGTAGAAACATTAGAAACATCTTGGCTTGAATTTGATAAACTTTTAACAACTGCTTCAGATGAAAGAGAGTCTAATAAAATCAAAGGTTTTAGAAAACCATTGAATAATTGGGTAGAAACTATTGAAACTTGTTTAAGAGGAATTTTTAAGACGATTATGTCGAATTGGTCATATAAAGAATGGTTTTTCAGTGAAAAATCGTATCCTTGATTCATTTGATTGACTTTTCGATAAAAGGATGTTTTTTTGGATAATAAAAATGCCCGAACCTTACGTTGTAGTTTTATGATGCTAAGTAAGTATTTTTCCATTTATATAAGGAAAAATTGAAATATTTCTATTTAGAGATATCTTGGTATTAAAGTAAATTTCTTATAATGAAACTCCCAGTCAAGTTAAATTCCAAGAATTTAAAAAGCAAAGAAATCTTTTAAATAACTATTCCAGTGAATAATATAAAATAATTAAAACTTTTCATACTGGTTTCGAAAGGTTAAAACTTTCATTAAATCTAATATTTTTATCTTAAGTCATTCATTATATCTTATGTCAAATAGTAATAAGCCAAGCTTCCTTTTTTCCCACATGAAAAGATCATCCAATGGAGACTCAGTCAGTCTGAGCTTCATTGACTTCATCACTGGGGATACTTCTGACTTGTCTTTATTTGATCAGCCCATGGTGAAGGTCGTTTTTAGTGTTAAAGCCTTGACGCATTTTGGTTCAGAAGTCAAATTATGCGGTAGTTTAAAAGAACTTGGAAACTGGGACCCTAATAATGCAGTCTCTTTTAAGACCTCTTCTCAATCGTACCCAACCTGGACATCAAACCCAGTCACAATTTCCCTTCAATCAGTCCCATTCACCTTCGAATACAAGTACATAATGATAAACAACAACACAAAGTCAATAAAATGGGAGTCATTCTCCAAGAACCGAATCTCAACAATCCGTGACAGGTGTTCATTCTGGAACTTCTACCAAATCACCGACAATTTTAACACCCACTCATCCCCCGAGCTAAGCCTATCCTCAACAAGCCCATTAGTAGCTCAGATAAAAGAAATAACAAAAGGGCAGCCATTCGAATTAACCTTAGAAAGCCTTGCCTTCATATTAGAAACCAACCCTATCGACCTGACATTAATCCACATGATTGCGATTGCTTTAAAGTCAATCAGCGGGAATATCAAAGAAATGATTTCAACTTTTTCAATAACTATTTCAAATTGCATGAAAATTTTAACAATTCAACAGACTAAAATGATTTTAAGTTTCATTAACCTCTCAGAACTTGAACTTATTAAACCTTCTGATCGACTTGTGGATTTTGCAGATATTTATGAAAATTCTTCTCAAAATGATGATGAAGATTTCATCGTCGCTTATAACTTATCTGCATTGAGAAGTTCGATTTATATGGAATGTCGATCTGTTAAAAATTCTGTTACTTTGATGCTCACTGATAATAACTTGGAAAAAAAGGAAATGGAATTAATTGATAAAATTTTAGAGAATATTGAAGATAAGGAATCGATTTGGAAAATTACACTTGTTGGGAAATGGATTTGTGAAATGCTTTTTTATCATTCGATTAGCTCTAAACATTTACATATTTTAAAGAATCAGTTTGAAAAACTGGAAAAACATGAAAATATTGAAGTTTTAAAAGATTTGCTTTATGAACTTATGAATTTGGTTATTGAGGAATATTGTAATATTGTGGGAAATACTAATCATAATGATTGTGAAAGTTTGGCCAAGTCTTTAAACGTGGAATACGTCTTAATATACTACAACCTATTTACATTGGCATCAAGATTTATCCTAAAAAGTATTCCACTAGTAAAGAAATGTCTAAACATCCCTCCCTACGTATGCTACTCATCAGGTTGTGTAACAGGACAATTATTCAACTACAACTGTGACACTTCAAAGATTCCACCAAATTCAATTCTTCTAATAAATAAACCAGACGAGTACATCGACTTCACCGACTCAATAAGCGGAATAGTTGTAGGATCAACGAACTCCCTTCTAGTACCTTTATTAGTCACAGGAAAACTAATGAAAGTCCCAATAACAATCGGCTTCATTCCTCCATTCGACTCAGCTGAATACACCTTGATGTCAAGTGAGGACTGTTGTAACTTATCCCAGAATAGTTAAAAGTCTTATTCTAATCATCAACTTATTAGTTAAAACATAATACATGCTTCCATTTGACTCTTTTTCAGTGATTTTTCAAGGTTTAACTTTTTTGTTAAAACTTTTGACTTGTCTTTTAATTCTGGAAAATCGCCTCGGTCTGTTAGACATTCTTCTTCTTTTTCTGGAGGATTTTCTTTCGGTTCTTTCTCGAAAAAAAACTCTGGAAGTGAGTCTGAAATAGAGAAATTTGCTGATTTCATTGAAAAATCTGGAATATTTAATAGACTTCCCTGATAAGTCTTTTGAAAAATTGGAGTAGTTGATGGAAGACCGTTGTTTAAACTTTCTGAAATATTTGATACTCGGTTACGTCTCTTTGAGATTTTACAAGAAGAGTTTAAGTCATCCTGCGTTGCTAAAAGTTTTAAAAAGCTTGAAGATCGTTGATTTTTTTCATTTCTAGATACATTTAAACAACCGTTTCTTCTTTTTACTTTCATTTTCCAACTACCTCTTTGGAGAATAACGAAGCAAGTTTGATTCTTGATTTCCACGAAACTTTTATTGCTCAAATTAAAGAAAGGGTTTAAAATCCATTCAAAATTCATGAAAGAGATTTCATTTACCAAGAATTTCTTCATAAGAGACTTTAAATAAGAGTAATTCGGTATCTGTTAATATTTCAATTTCCTGACATAAGAAAAAAACATTTCAAATTCAGGAGGCAAGTCTTTAAAAAGCATGACTTTATCTGTTTTCACTTTTAAATTCAATACAAAATTCCACCTTTTCATTCCTTCCAGTCGTGAATTGCAAATCCAAGGCAGTTCTCCTTTAGCGAGATATAAAAGACTGTAAATTAAAGACTCCAGGTCGTCTCTTCTACTTTGTCTGAAGCCCATGTGACAATTGATTGAAGCGAATGACGAGCTGCCTTTAAACGCGCATTTTGTTTTAAATGGTTTTTGATGGTTTTTTACGAGGAAGTAACTTGCTAGTCCGAAGTCGATCAATGAAATAGTTTTGCCTTCGTTTGACAGTAAAAACTGCTGAGGTTTCATGTCTCGGTGAAGGATTCCTTTGCTGTGAAGAGTCTCTAGTCGGCTTAGAAGTTGAATTGCAACCGCTGCGATTGTTTTTAATGGTAGGAGAAGGTCACCTTTTGAGTATTGAAGGCTTTTGCCTAGCATCTCCATCACCATGTAGGCTGTTTGGTTTATTGTGCTAAACTCAAATGCTTTTACGAAACCTTCAAGACCATAGACTGCTTGAAGTATCTTGAATTCCTTCCTCAACAATTCAACACATCCACTAAACTTAATAGCAACACTCTCCAAAC